>APFE030363501.1:262350-293261 GCA_000404065.3 Pinus taeda | reverse complement strand
CTGCAGATGCATTGATAAAATCTGTGAGCTCTGAGAAGTTCTCTTGGTGTAGAGAGACAATGGGCATTTCAGGGCTGGGAAAATGACTAAGCTCTCTTGTGGCTCCCTGTGGAAAGAAAAAAGCAAGTGGGCGAATGTTGGGTTGTGTTATATTCTTTCCACTTAGTTAACAGGGGGTTTGAAGGGCACCCATAACCCCACTTTATGGGGTTCGGGGCAACGCCCAAGAAAATTTTGGTTTTCGACCCTATGTTAGTTTGGGCAGATCCACCTATTGTTTTGTGCATGATTTTCACACATTTTTTTTGGACATGATGGTTTTCGGTCCATGGTATTGGATGCTTCGGCATGTATAAATATGTATTGTAACATTGAAAGGAAAATAATAATAAAAAATCAAGCTGGTAGTCCCGGTTTTGGGATCCAGGGGAAAATCTCTGTGTATATGTGTTTTATCTATTATGATATTGCATTGTTTATTTTCTGTGTTTTAGAATTCGTATGCAGGTAATTTCTGTACAGTGTTAAAACCTATATCCCTGACTTTTGATGACATGCAGTGCAATGACTTGGTCATCATATTACAATGCAACGTCAACGTAGATACTTCATGCAGCCGGTTCTGCCAGTGCTCTAATTCTTCATCCGAATCTGACGTGCAGGAGTTCTAGTATTCCCATGCAATACGTCTGTCTATTGTTGGATTTACCAAATCTTGGTCTCACGCCGTTATCTTGTAAATTTGGTCCAGATCGTCATCACTTTCATAATCATGAACTTTCTCTATATAACGTGGTCCTTCTGCAGGATCTAGTGGCACCACTACGCGAGCGACTTCTTTTCAAATATCAGCTTTTGCTTCTTCAGGTTGATTACCCCATTCATGGCAGTGGCCCAATCGATTCCAAGGAGCGCAGGGTAGGGATTGCTATCATCCACAATATTTATTACTTCAAAATCTGCCAGTGCGCTTGCACCCTCGATGTCAACTGTTACCCCTTGCAGCCTCCCCATCAGGATAATTTTCTGTTGATTTGCCATCCTTAACTGGATCGGAGACCACTGGAGTGCAGGTCTCCCCGTTCTTTCCCATGTCTGCTTTGGAAAAACATTCGCATCGGACCCCAAATCTAGGATAACTTGGTCCATTTCGTATTCCCCTAATTACATGGTGAGTCTCATCTCATGCCCAGTCCTTGCCTTGTGCTTGCCAAGCTTCCTGACTACACACAGTTCACTAGTAGTGCCATCCTTGCTAGTGCATCGATTGATTAGTTCCTATAGGCCTTTCGCATCCTTACTATCGCGGAGCAATTTTATGCAGGTCACTAAGAATGTGGTAATCATGGATGGGTCCATTTCTTCAATTGGTTTCTTGACTTCCTGAGGTAGAGGCCTCAATGAAGCTTTTCTTTGCTTCCATAAATGTTTCTTTTGTGCGCTCCAAATCAAACCCAGTCTCCTTTTCTGGTGCTTTGCGAACCCATTCTCCTTTTATAGGTTGCTTGCCTTTGTCCTCCCGAGTCGTAGTTCCGCTTTGTAGCATAATGTTTACCTTAGGGTCTTCCTCAGGAGGCTCAACCCTTATCATCTAGAGGTTCTGCGTCGACTGTGCCCCCTTTTTATGAATCTTAGCCAATAATATTGGGCAATCCTAAGTTGCATGGCCAAACTGAGTATAATAGCAGTATTATAATCACGTTGGATTTAGACAGTCCCTTGTGTAGTGTCTCGGGCCTCCAAAATTGTAACAAATTACCTTTCCTCTGCCTCTACCAGGCCTTCCTCTACCTCGGCCTCGGCTAGGCCCCTGATACTCACCTCGCGTTCCCCCAACACCTTGGTTTGGAGGCCATGTTTCTGCCTGCACCCTATATGCAAGTGTCCTGTCCATCATTTATTCATAACTATGGAAATTTCACTCATCATGACCTACTGATTGATAGAAATTTCAAAAGAGCTGTTGTGGTGTCTGTACAAATTTCTGCAGCAAATGGAAATTGTTGGTCGCATGTTTCCTAGCCACTTGGCATATAACGCACCATAGCACGAGCCCTATACTTGGCCCTGCCGCAGCCTCTGGTCGTAGAGGCATTAATCCCCCTGCTGTAACATAGTTCGCGAAGAGTGGGCAATGATCCTTGTCATGTCCCTGACCTTTGCATTTTAGGCAAGAAACTTCTTCGTGCGCCTCTAGCTAAGCTGTTCTGTCCTTCTTCAGACTTTGCATTTCGAGACAAAGGTTTTGCAATTAGTCTCATCACAATTTCTAGAGCTTCTTCCTAGGTTCCAATCTTCTGTTGTGATAGGGCAACCCTTAGGTGGGGCAGGAGCGATGCTACAAACCATTCGCGGTGCTACCCATCAGTTAGGTTCGTGTTGGCTTCATGGATCGTACACTTCAATCTTTGATCCAAATCCTAAGGTGTCTCCCCCGACTTCATCATGATCTCCTTGAACCCCACTATCGAATGTGGTTCAGAATTAGGTCTACTAAATTCTCTATTCAGCACGACCTGGATATCTGCCAACACAGACATTGGGTTATCAATACTATACTTAATGTACCGCATTAGTGTGCGGTCCTGCAACACACTGAACAACGTGGCTTTCTTGACATGTTCGTCCGTTATACCCTGAGCTTCCTAAAAATCCTTCGCAATGAACCAAAACTGGTCTGGATCTTCATTTCCTACACCCTTGAATACAGGTGGCTTTACGGAGTTCGCCATGTTGAACAACGGTGGAGGTGGGGTTGGTGTGGGTGATGGGGTGAGAGGTGGGGGCGAGGATGGAGGTGGTGTGGATGGATGGGATGAGGATGGAGGTGGTGTAGTTTTTCACTGGAACCCTTGTTTTATCACCTAAACAACACTCAGTGGAGAAGACTGTGCTTCTCCTTTGTCATCACTCAAAGGAGGCTCGATTAGTGGGCTATACTCATGACCTTTTCTTCCACCATCCCTGAAAGACTTTTCACTTCGCATAGCTCCAAAAATCAAGGTAGCCACATGACCCACTGTTCACACAAAAGAATCTTAATCCAAGTATTTAGTGACTTTAAATACTTACCCCGCAGTCCTTTAAAGAAGCAGTGCTTGGCTTCGCTATAACTGACAGAATGTATTAATCGCGAACTCTGTCACAAATCCTCCTATGATGCGGTTGAGCCAATATTCGACAACGCGCATGATCTTATCTTCAGAAGCTTCCAACATCCTTACTAACTCTGGTGTCCAAACAATCGGATTGTCAAGCCTCCACCTTCCTTGGCCCTCTACCAACTTCGCGATCAACTCATATAACTCAACTGGGAAGAAACAAAAGAAGATTTAGTGTATTTCTATGTACTAGTATCTGTCCAACCACTGTTCTTTTGTCAATCACAGAATCTTGTTTTCTTGCACCGCGAATTCAGGATCTTTCTAATCAACCAGTTTTTGATCTCTTTCTTAGTTGGATTCCAATGATACGACATCACATATATCATTATGCAGATCCCGGTCCTGGAAACAAAATCATTTGTTGGATTGATGGGCCCTGACCTAGGTTCAACATTAAGAAGCCAAGCAAATCCCTACACTACTGGCCCTTTCAGCATCAATCCATGGAGCGCGGCCTAAAGTCTCACCCAAAGTAGCATGGGGGGATGCAGGAACCAAGTTTCTGTACCCTGAGATAGTCATGATGTCAATTTTATACCCTTACTTCTATCATCATGTAGATCAATAAGCCTTTAGGGCTTATCGATGTACTTCTTTTTCCATCTTTCAGAACCTCCGCAAAGGTACTCAATTACCCTTTGTGCAACCCTAGATGATGATTCAAGCACTTATGCGCCTCTATAACTAGGTTAATGACTTGGTTCCAAAATTGTCTTAGGTATTAGCCAACTTTACCATACGTAAGATTATCCTTGTGTAAACATATATTATTACTTGCATTCATGCAACAAATGGAAACATATATTTTTGCAATCAACTTAATATTATATCTTAAACTTAGCATTCAACATAGCATAATCACAACTTATAACAACAGTAAAATAATGCTAAACAGATGGAAAGTATACTTCTCTTTATTGATGATTCATATTTTCAATACAGAG
The DNA here is from genome assembly GCA_000404065.3 of Pinus taeda. Classification (NCBI taxonomy): domain Eukaryota; kingdom Viridiplantae; phylum Streptophyta; class Pinopsida; order Pinales; family Pinaceae; genus Pinus; species Pinus taeda. The sequence continues at coordinate 289,153 of APFE030363501.1, read as the reverse complement.
TCTAATCGCCCCACACACACAGTTGTAGGGGTCTGCGCACTCAGCTGCAGACTTCTACCCTAGGCCTTTTCGCACTCAGCTGCAGAGCCTCTTCATCTGCTAAGACTCTAGCTCTTAGCTCTCACAAACCTATGACATCAATGACTCATGACTACTGAAATCCATTAGACTCTCTAAGATTCTCCTTTTTATACAATCCCATGGTCCACAGACCAAGGGAAGATCTCCAAAACCGACACAACCTATCTAGACTAAGGACGGAAAACCCTTTTTGACTTCAGATATATTCGCGCTCCGCAACCACAAAATGTGGAAAATTTACATTATTTATACAAAATTCGGGCCTTCTGCCCCAAAACTTGGGTCTATAACCCCAAAATTGACCCCCAGGGGACCTGTTCCCAACAATATGAAATGTAAAAGGTCATATATGGAATATGAAAAGTCGTATAGAATCCCATAGGTCATAGGAGTTGAAGGGTCATGAGGAAGATCAAAATCCATTGTCATTTGATATAAATAGCTCCTCATAACTTAAGTAAAGGGCTGGGATTCTTGCAGTGTTTCCTTAGCTTCTCTTGTAGTGCATAGGAGATAGATCATTCTTTGGAGATGCAAGTTGTGGCTTCATGTTCCACTACTAGATATAGTGTTTTGTCTATGTAACCTTATACTTGGGATATTTTATTTATAATCAAAATCTCTATGAGCCAAAACCTCTTCATGCATGTATCATGTATGTAGTATGACTATTCTTGTTATGTTTGTGGTATATGCTAGGTTAATTACATACTATGTCTAATGAACTATTTTGTTGCTTAGATATGGATATTATTTGATGAGTGTTGTTATGATTTCATGATTATTTTTTATTATGTGAACTACTTTGCAGGTACTCAACAAGCCTTTCTCTTCATTCTCAGGTCTCCCTTAGGATAGTACTATTACTTCCCTTATTGGAGGCTCGTTTCCCTTTACTAGCCATGAAATTTCCTTATGCATCTTACGTTTGATGTTACAAAAATCTTACATACTTGCTACCCCAAAGAGGTGTTTTTGATATCTTTTGCATGTGTTGTAACCAAGGCACATCTTTGAAACCTTTCCAATGGTGCCTGGACCATACAACCTGATGGGACTCCTACACCAAATGGTGTGAGGTTTGATTTGGACCTCAGATCAGGGATATCCCCTTACATGTTGGCGATATCTAGCACTGTCAACATTTTGGTGCTAGAAGGAGGGCTAGATAACAAGTTGATCCTTTGAACTCTATTTGAATCTCTTACCTTTAATGGCTTCATCCCATATCATAATCCCTAGGTGTTTTTCCAAAGAATTAGATACCTCAACCCTCGCAATTTTTACATAAATTGTCACATCTAAAATTTGATGACAAGGGTACAACAACCTTCCTTGATTACACAATTGAGTTTTCATCAATTTCGTTTTTCAAGTGGAATTTATTATGAAGATATCATCACAAGGTTGTTTACCCATACATTGGATGGTCATGCTAAGTAATGGTGTTATTCTCTACCCATTCCTTCTATTTCTTCTTTTACGTAATTAGTTAATGAGCTTAGTCATGTTTTAAACAAGTAGTAATATCAAGATGTTCTTAATGGAAATTTCTCGATGAAAAGTTTCATTTCTTAGTCAGGATTTCACGAAAATATTTTGAATCAAATTCTTTAGGTACTTCAGTTCAAAAGGAATTTCCATGTCCTGAAGAACAATATGATATTTCTTTTGTTTCGTGTCCCTCTCCCTTCGATGTTTCATGTTTTGAACTTGAACTGATCAATAAATCGAAAGATCATTTTGCGAAAGAAGAACTAATTCTTCTTTCACATATTTCCCTGAATGATTATTTTCCTGATCCTATTAATCAATCATATTTGAATATTGATAATCCTCTTGTTGATCCTACACTCATTAATCAAGTTGAACCCTTGAGCCACCATCACCCTGACCATTTCCTTTTCTTCGAATTGTATGGTGAGGATTGTTCAAGTTTCATGGATGAATCTATGTTCCCGCAGGAAGATTTAAATTTGCGGAATTTACAAATTGAGTCTGATGTGATTATTAAAGATTTTCTTTCAGGTATGGTTCCCATTGATCAAGAAGATGTCATGCTTGTTATTGAGGCTTTTGTCGTAATCTTGAAGATCTATATAATGAACCTCTATTGTTTAATGAATCTTGCAATTGGAATGATGATAGTTGTTCAAAGAAGCAGCTGATCGTGTTTTCTCATTCTAACTTTCAATATTTTCAAAATTTAAATTCAAGTCAGGTGAATAGGACACTTTAGCTTATGCTGATGGTTATGTCAAGTTCCTCTCACCTCGAGGGTATGCGTGATTTGGGTCAATTAAATATTTTCTCACAGAATCTGGTTTTTAATGTCATATTATGGATGTTGATTCTCTCTTGTGAGGGATTCTCATTTCCTTCATATTAATTTCTTAAACCCTCGAGGTAGAAAATGTAACCATACTTTTGAATTTCAATTTCTACATCCCACTTTATGCAAATCTTTAATTTGCAAAGTTGAAACAAGGAGTGATCTTAACAATTGTCAAATACTTCGATGATACATCCCTTCTGCATCAATCATTGAAGAATTCAACTGACACAACAACACGAGTTGCAGTAAAATTGTGAATTTCTCTTTTAATATGGATTTGTCTTTGATCAATATTTCTTGTCAAAGTTTTCTTAAAGGTTGTTTCCACGATCCTAGTGCAGGCTCCCTTGAAGAATCTTATTGGTCAAGAACCATGTCTCATGGCTTGTCCCTTCATGAATTTAATCGAGTCTTGTATGGTCTTGAACCAGGTGGATGTTGTTGTTGTGGAGTCTTTCGTTCAATAGAGAAGTTAAGTGTGTCTCACCGTTGTGATTGCACTTTTTTTTTACATGTCAGTGTGGATGTTTGTGTTGGTTATCTTTTTCATCGCACTATACCTTATTTTGGCTTTACATATTCACATATTTCAACTTAGAATCAGGAGCAACTTCTATCATTGCATTGGCAGTTCCATTTCAGATGACCCAACCCAGTATTTTTTAGTTTAAGATAGGATAGGTTGCATTTAGTTAGATGCATTACATGCTTGTTTTTGTTTTCCTTTTCTCGCTTTGTTTTTCAGTTTTATTAGTCCTTGCATAAAGCTAGTTTGAGCTTCAAGATGATGTGGCTAATATTTTGTGATATGAAAGTTGTGGGAACATGCAAACCTTAGCTTATCTGTTATCCTCTTTTTTGATTGGTTTAAATCTTTAAAGTCAATGGTTTTGGATGGAAAATATGATCCTTCAGTCGGGAAACCATAAGAAAACCATGAAGATCTTTCATAAGAGATATGGTGGCTACATGCCTCTAAATTGTGTTACAATGAGGCTCAAAGGCCTATTCATTATTGAGAAATAATGGAAAACCATAAACATCCGAAAATATAACCCTAGGAGATGAAGCGCTAAAACTATGGGCTCTGTTGGGGTAAATTGGTACGTCAACTTCTTAGGGTCATAAATTTGGCATACAATCTCTGTTTGAAGCACACGATACTTCGTTAGAAATATCTACACAAGGACTATAAATTTCAATTGAAAAAAAAATCAAAGAGTGACACTTTCCCATTTTCCAAAAAAAATTTCGTTTAGGGCCTCAAAACAACTCCAAAAGTGCAGGACCTGAAAAATTGCCAAAAATAGTAAATTGTGCTACAATTAAGGAAACTAAAAAACTGAAAGAAACAATGGTCGAGGTCCAAGTGGAATAGGTGGGTGGCCACCAATATCCACCTAGATCAGTTGCGCCCTTGATGTTTTCTCTCTGTTGCTTGAGCGCATGAGCGCATCTCAAAGCCCCAAATGACCCTTGAACTTCCTTCGTGCTTTGATAGTGCACCCTCCTTGTTTGCATGAAAATTTCTTTCCTATGTGAGTAATTATGTCCCGTTGTTGATATTATTATGATCTTAGTTACATGTTGATGGCTATGTGAATATGATTTTCTAAGTTATTTCTCATAATAGATAGAATATTTCATAAAGCTAATCGTTGTCAACATGAGTGTGGTTCCACATACATGTGTTCAGGCTGCCAGTATTGTGACTCTTTCATCATCTGTTGGAACAATGTCTCTCACCCTCTAAAGAAACCTTAGAAGTGAGCACTGAAGAAGCAGTAGAAGTTACAAACCCTCCCATTCCCATATATGCAAATACATAGTGCTTCATAGACAAGTCTATAGAGGTCACATGGAAAGTCATTAAAGACACATTCATGTAAAAATAGTTCCCTGAAAAATTTGAATACTTGGAAGTATACATCAATATCAAGCGGTCTAGGATGCATTGGATCGCATGAATATTCCCAGTCATCCCTTGTGCAAAATTGATTGAATGGATTCTTACGCACATGGATGATTTTGATCAGGTGCTATGAAGTGAAAGCGACGGTCAACTTACCACCTATTATGGAGAAGACATTGATACCTATTACAAGATGCAAAGGCCCACAAAATATTTCAATAATAACTTTTACACTAGATGGGCTAATCATGATATAAGTGACATCATTAAATCTTGGTTTCGAGAGCCTACCAAGTTTTGCCACCACCCATCTATGGTTTACTCGACTAGGATTCTCAGAGATGCATATCAATATCTCATTGTTATGTGTTGTAGATTACATGGGTGAAAGAACACTGAGGTGTTTGAAGAGAATTGGAAACATATGCTCAGTATAGTGGTCACATGTGGCAAAGTCTTCAATTGGGTAGATATACTTTCTTTTGAATTGAAGTGTCATGTTGGGCAAGCTAAAGCACCTTTAAGATCAAATCAGGCACAACAGTTTTACTTGTCTGCATTTCTGTTGGATTGGATCTGTGCGTGATGTGCATTCCCATGAATGTATTGGGACTAGACTTTGCAGGATAAGTTCCTAGTTTACTTCCACGAAAGGGTGTTGTCTGACTTGAGTTTCAGAGGGGCATACGATAGGTTAGCAAAGCTTTTCTTCGCAGTTGTATTTTAGATGATAGATGAGATTGATTCTCCTTGCATGACTGACCAAGTGAAGGATTCATTACATGATATCACAGATTGGTTTGTTACGCCTGAAGGTACATACATATGATTTGTTAGGCATCAAATTTTACCTCACCTCATGCCGCGACATGTAACTAATAAGGTGGTCATGCAAGAAGCAGATTATCATTTGAGCAAGGGATTGTTAGGAGCAACTAAGGATTTTCACGGATATGATCCCAGAAGAGAGTGCAAGAAACATTGTGAAAGGATTGGTTTCACTTGGGGTTATTCAACAATGTCTACAACAAAAGATGAGAAAGTAAAGAACTTGTATAATGTATTAAGAGGAATACATCTAGGGACTGAAACCAGTTCTCCTCAAGATATACAGGTACAAGAGGCACCACAATTAACTCCTCAAGCAAATATTTAAAATCCCAGGAAAAGGATCAAGCATGATTCGACATGTGAAACTAGCAGGAAGTGGAGGGTTGATCCTTTGAATATCCAAGATGAACATGAAAGGAGAGAGACAAGGAGAGGAGGAAGCAAGAAGAGCTACTCAGGAAGTAGCGGGAAGAATAAGAGGAGAGAAGGAGAATAAAAGAAAAACGACAAAGGCAGTCACAAGAGGATGAAGCAACACAAAGGTTGGAGGAAGAAGAATTAACTCAGGAGATAGAGGAAGAGTTGGAGGAAGATGACACCATCCAGCCCATGGACGATGAGACAGGTTCTTTGGTAGAACCTCCTCTTACGAGTGGTCATCTCCCATTTTGTGAAATGGGAATCACACCTCCACCTAAAGACAAATTCATAGATTTGTGAAATGTCACATTTGATCAACTAAAGAAAAGGATCATGTAGAAAAGGCATATATACTTCCCAAATGATCCTCAAGATTCAGTCTCAGTATCCATAGAAAAGGTTATAACTTTTAATTCTAGGAGGGATCCCAGGGAAATCATGGCAGCCAATGTTGCTTTTTCTTCAACAACATAAGACAACTCAGAGTATTTGCTGAATGAAATGAAATATTAAGGAAGGAGTTGGTTGTGGTGAAGCATCAAGAGAAACATCTCATTACAGAGAATCATTGATTATCTTCTCACAACTTCAACACAACAGAATTGTAACTAGCCATCCAAGAGTAATTGGAGCCAATGGAGGACACCATGACATAATTGTATGATGAGATGATACTTCTACAACAAGTGGTGGCTCCTCTAATTGACATTCATAAGAAAGCAAAAGAATTATTGAGGCTCCTAAAAATGGCAAACAGAGTGGTTGATCAACTTTAGGAATGGGCTGCTAAATATCTGAATGTTCTGCAACATTTGGTTATAAAGGAAAAGATTTTTGTTGAGATAGACAATGCAGTTGAGACTCCATCATCAGAACTACATCCGTCTTGGAGAACAATTGATTAACACTATTTTCTCTTATGGTAGACTGCACAACGGATTCGAGTCTCTAACACAGAAACATGGGATGCCTTCAGTAGGATCACTTGAAGAAATAAGAGGCATGGATATCATCTTTCAAGAAATCAGCCAGTACATAGAACAAATCAAGAAAGCATCAAAACAATAAGGCTTGGAGATCACCAAAGACATTATTCTACAATATGCCATCGAACTAGTTAAGGCCCACATGAAATTATCATGGCTATGGAATAGTGTACAATCAAGCTCCAAGACCATATTGACAGAAGTATTATAGGTAAAGATGCAGTATGCAATAGACTTGCTAGTTTGGATCACAGTCATCTCTATGGAGTTCATAACATGACACACATACATCACCAATGAGCTCCATGAGGAAGTAAATGACTTATAAATTTGATGACATTTTGTCCTATTAAGAAATTTTGTCTCATGTAGCCATTGTCTTATATGTAATTTTTCTTTTGTAATAAATTGTATGTAATGGATTCCAAGAGACACATGTGGAATGTGAAAAGCTACATATGAAATGTAAAAGGTCATATATGGAATATGAAAAGTCGTATAAAATCCCATAGGTCATAGGAGTTGAAGAGTCATGAGGAAGATCAAAAGCCATTGTCATTTGTTATAAATAACTCCTCATAACTCAAGCAAAGGGCTTGGATTCTTGGAGTCTTGCCTTGGCTTCTCTTGTAGTGCATAAGAGATAGATCATTCTTTGGAGAAGCAAGTTGTGGCTTCATGTTCCACTACTAGATTTAGTGTTTCATCTATTTAACAATGTACTTGGGATATTTCATTTATAATCAGAAGCTCTATGAGCCAATACTTATTCATGCATGTATCATAGATGTAGTAGGACTATTCTTGTTATGTTTGTAGTATATGTTGGTTTAATTACATACCTAATGAACTATTTCATTTCTTAGAAATGGATATTTTTGGATGAGTGTTGTTATGCTTTCATGATGGTTGTTTATCATTTGAACTACTTTACAGGTACTCAACAAGCCTTTCTCTTCACTGTTAGGTATCCTTTAGGAATACACTATTACTTCCCTAAATAGAGGCTCATTTCCCTTCTCCAACTGTGAAAGTTCCCTGTGCATCTTAAATTTGATGTCACACAAAGCTTACGTACTTTCTACCCCAAATAGGTGTTTGTGATATCTTGTGCATGTGTTGTAACCAAGGCACATATTTGAAACCTTTCCAATGGTGGATGGACCATAAGACCAAATGGGACTCCTACACCAAACAGAGTGAGGTCTAATTGGGACCTCACATCGGGGAGATCCCTTTACATGTTGGTGGTATCTAGCACTTTCAACATGTGTTGATTGGGTCATAAGGTTTATGGATAATGGGATCATTAAACCACGTGGTTAATGGATTCAATGAAATTTAGGTGGACATGATAATTGTGGTCGAAAGTGAGAGTTCAATGGGTTGATGCATTCAACATGGTGAACTATTATGAATGGTTTCTATATAGTAAATATGGAAATAATTAAAATGGTGGATGAGGGTGAAGGGTTAGTGAGTTGTTGAGGTTAATGGGTTAGGTTGTGAGTTAGGTGTAGGTGGTTAGTTGTGGTAGGTGAAAAATGTTGATTAATAGTCAAAATTAGTTAGCGTAGGTCAATATGAGTTAGGGGGTTATGGGCCAATCGATTACAATATCAACCATAGTCAACAACGACCAACCACAATCCATATCAACTATGATTTCATTAGGGGAATTTTGAGGTTAAAAACAGGCCTAAAAAATGTATTAATAAAATTAACTTTAAGAGGACTAATAAGATTAAAGATGATGACATCATCCCTAGGGGTAAATATTTTGGAGGGAAAAGGAGGAAACTACTTTTTTTAATTGTATTTTCAGCTTATCTTCTCATAGGTTTACTCAAATATAAAGTGTAGACACCCATTGGATGCATAATTAAATTCCACTTCCAATGAGTACCCACTTTGCATACTTATGAGTAGACCTACATTGAAAAAATTGAAAATACAGGAAAAAATGTGTTGATCACATCCAATGGGTGCCTACACTTGACATTTGAGCAAACCTATAAGGAGATAAGCCGAAAATACAATAAAAAAAGTAGTTTTCTTTCTTTTTCTATAAAAAAAATTTACTCCTATTTTATTATCTTCCTTAAGATGCCCATTTTAGACATCAAAATTCTCCTAATGATGATGGTTATTAAATTCAATCATTGTCAATAGTGGTCCTTATGGTTAATGAAGGTGAAGGGTTGGTGAGTTCATGGTTTTATTGGGTTATAAAGTTTGTTGGTTATGAGATTGTCATGCTATGAGGTTAATCCTTTAATGAGATATATGTGGGAATGACATTGATAGGTGGGTGTGGTAGGAATTAGTGGGTCAATGCGGACAATATGGAAAATAATGGTGAAAATGGTTTACATAATCGATATGGTCAATAAAAAATGATATGGTGGATGAAGGTGGAAAATCAATGGTATGTCTTTCAAAATATTCCATATACAAATTGACAATAAAGAGGGAAAGAAGAGATCCCACTGCACTTTCATCCATCTTTTTGTAAAAATTCCCTTGAAAGTTCAAAAAAGGTAGATGTCAAGCAAACACTTACCATGTTCGTAGCACCTTAGGTCATAATTTCATTATTGATCCTTATTTCATTTATTTGGATGCATATTAGTGTCTACCTAGAAATCGATACTAACATTTTCAACATAGACACTTTTATTTTCATTGATACACAAATATTTGTAAACGTTATTAAGAATATTGTGATATTAATTTTCTAAGACATTTTATATGGATCCTATAACGTTTGATGCTCATCCTATTGGTCATATAGCTAGCCATACATACTATATGGAATCTATAATGCCCAACATAAATAATTGGTCACAAAATTGACTATTTTAATGGGGTGTTAGGGTAGAAAAAAACCTTTTGGGCAAATCAAGATAGAATGGGGTGGAAGAAGAAAACATAAAAGTTGAATGTTTTCTATAAATAACCCTTACCCTTTGTTATAGAAGTGAAATTAACATTTTTGTGAGATATCATGATCCAAGATATTATGTCAAAATCATAACTCGTTAATATTAAAACATTAATATTAAAATATATTAGTAAGATGAAGTAAACCTAAATCTCTTTTAAAAAAATTTCACTGATTTTATCACTCAACCACAACCCATTTAACAATCCACTTTTTCTTTATCTTATACGACTATCAAATTCATTTTTAATTTTTTTTTCAAAAAAAGTCTAATCATTAATAATAATAAAAATTCACACTTAAAAAAAACACTCAATAAAAATTTCTAATTAATACAAATTAGATAAAAAATCTAATATTACATACTTAATTACAATTATTTAAAAATCATCACTAACTTTGAAAAACCCAAAAATCCTCTAAAAAAAATCAATTAAAAAATTTATGTAAAAATTTAATATTACATATTTAATAATGATTATCTAAAAAAATCATCCACGAGTTCAAATCCAAGGATCTTATTAAATCCCTCTTCAAATCTTCTATTAAAAATCTTCCAATCTTCTTTTAATCCCCTTTCTTTAGGCTAAAAATGAACTCCATTCAACTCTGCCTCTTTCTTATGCCCTTAATCAAAAACGTATTGCAAGATTACTTTGTAAAATTTATGTCTCATTATTTTTGTTTGTTAGCATAATTTTCTTGAATCTAGATGGATTACCATGGATTAAATTCTCATGTTTAACCATTTTTTAGTTTATATTTTATTATTTTTAGTTTAATATTTTTTAATAATGTACTTAGGGTATTTTATTAAAAAATTGTCTTATCCATTGTTTATCAAATCCAAATTACCATATAAATTACATCCAAATTACCATATAAATTACAAATGCATTAATTATCATTAAAGATTTGCATAATTTTAAAAATCTATAAGTAGTAAACGGTCAATGGAATAACAATATTTATCACATTTAGCTGCATTAAAAAGAAAAACAAAATGTATTGTGGGGTGGTTATGACAAAAATGTATTGTGTGGTGGTTATATTTGCCCTTAGGGATAAATTGGTCACTCATCACTTAGTCTCACTTGAGATTTAGAAGATTTATTTTCGATTATTAAATTTTTTATATTAATAATTTTTTATTATTAAATATTTGGCTAAAATAACCATAATTTCAAAATGGTTTTGTACCATCCATCCTCCCTATGAAATCATGACAACCTTAAATATGTATTAACATTAAGTTAGTATAAACATAGTTTCCAAGATATTTTATGTGACAACACAAGGAGAAGAGGCTCCCAACTGCTTACTACAAGGAAAACACCCATAAGTGGAGGTATTCATGGAACATCATCTCCCTTTTATGTATTTAAAATATTTTCTAGCAAAGGTGGGTATTACTTAAAAGTTTTAACATATGTTTTTTTGGTGCACTTCAACCATGTTGTCATACTAGTGTGATCCATTAACACTCACACAAGTGCATAACCCTACCACTAGTATTGAGGTAGGTTAACCTATTTTGAAAAAAGATGTCATCCATTTTCAAGAAGTCTGGGTCAATTTACTTCATATATTAAACATCACTAGTCCATAAACATACCATGCACACCATTCTATATTTTTTCTGCAAAAAGTCTGGTTGAAGTAATCAATAGATTTAACCACACTTGGGAATAACCTTGTTACATGCACAAGGTTAGGTTTAACTATTTTGTAATAAAATATTGATTTAAAAAAAATAATAATAATTTTTTGAGTATTTGATATAATAACCTATACCTCTTGCTTGCTCTGCCACCTTCTCTTACTCTGTTGGCTGCGCTATTGGTTATTATGATGGTGTAAGTTTCATAATCAGTGAATGATCCCGAGACAGGGACAGAGGGAAAGGCATAAGCCAGGCACACAGGAGCAGAGCCTGTAGTATAAGAACCATAAGCAGAGAAGGCATAGGCATTACCAGTGGTTGAAAAAGCAGTTACAGACTCAACAAATCCCAGATAAGTCGATACCTCGAGAGTTCGGCAAGCTCACCCTATATGCTACCAAATGCCAGTGAATAAATCGCTCTCTATTCATTCATGTCAATTCATACCCAGAAAAATCATATATTATATATGTCATTATGTTGATGTAGGATAAAAACAAAAACAAAAACAAAAACAAAAATAAACAAACGATGTATCCTATACATATACATGAACTAGTGGACTAGGATATAGGGTGTACAAAAGTAAGATAAAATTATTAAAAACAAAAAAAATCAAAATCCATTTTAATTCTAGTTTACATTTAGTTACCAAGCCATATAGGCACTATTCCTCCTTACCCCTCTAGGCCATCTCAATGTCTAATGGCACTATTATTGTCAAATTTTTTTTTTTTTCAATGTGGATTTCATTCATTTTGGAATTTTGCCAATGGTCTCAATTTTTTTTCATCTACATAGCAACCATGCATCTTGTAGAGAAGAGACTAGGTAAATTGATTCGTATATCTTAATTTATATTTCTAGTAGTTTAAAAGTATAATTAAGTTCTAATTTGTTGTTGTTTTTTTGGGGAAAACATTTCTTCATATACAAGACTAGCATTCAAATTGCTTTTCATGTTGGTGCTTGTACAAACTGCGCTAACACATAGTGCGCCAAATCAGTATAAGCACATTAAAAAGTTAAGCTTAACGCATGGAAATTTCCTATGGTCTCTAATGTGCTTATAGATGTATGGATGCATTAAGAGCAATTATGAATGTATGGATGCATTAAGAGCAATTATGGTGAGTGATGCCCATAATTAAGTGACATTAGAGCAAAGGCGTGTTCAAGCATTTTGTGTGCATAAGGCAATTCTAAGAATGTACTAATGAATTTTCTATGCTCTTTGGCATCTTAATGAATAAGAAAAGGCACTGATAACAATGTCCTAATATGATGTGGCACATTGGACAACCTCAATACAATACCAAGGGATGGTGGAACTCTTTTCCATTTGTAGCACATTTACGTTGACATATAATAATATTATGACACAACAACGTTGTTGTGTGATCATAAATCCAATGCACTAATAAGGAAATCAAGTAAATATAGTACAATATTTTAAAAACTTGTAGGTGCATGAAGTTTCAACCAAGAGAACTATTGTTGATGCACTTTGGAATTTGTATTGCACCATGTACGATGTGTTCAGTTAAATGGTTGAATTAACATATTTTTTTAATGTTAAAAAAAATAAAATATTCCATGAATATTACAGATCATAATTTGGAATGTTTAATTTATAGATATATTTTCTCAATGAGATTTGTATGTAAATTATAGATAGGCATAGCAATAGTATATAATCCCATATAAATTCACGTGCATATGTGCATATGAAATCATTAAGAGAGAGAAAGGGATGTGTCCTTTTATCTGATTATATCTCAAACTCGTGTATTTTTTACATATTTTAACCTCCTCAAGTTTTTTTAAGAGGCTAGCTCTCTCAAGGGGAATACAAACATATCAGTGTAGTTATCCATCATTGAGGTCATGATAGACATGCCTATATGGTTGCTAAAATATATGGTATCCACCCACAGAGAAAGCTTATTTATTTGTATGATTTGGCTATTTAGGAAGGGGAGGATTCTCCCCATTTCTACAATCTATTGCTTGATGTTGCAAAAAAGAGTTGATTGTCATATGTGTGATGATATGTGAATGTCAACATCACTTACCTTAGTGATTTCTAGGTTTTTGGATGCTAGTTGGCATTACATTATTTTGGTTAGAGGAAGTTAGGTGCTTGTGTTACATCATCATGGAAATAGAACACCATACTTTTGATAAATGATGTATTAGTTTTTCTTTGATGTATCATGTGGATATTTTTATTTTATAGGTCCAAATTTATCAAGTGGTTTTCCCTTATTTTATGAAATTTTTGTATTATAATGGATAACTATCATATTGTGTTTGAGGGGTGATGTATCTTCCCCTTTACTTCATAACTATATACTTTATGTTTTTAGGGGTTTGTAGTCATTTAGTTGAATCCCTCCTAGGTTAATGAATGATGTATGTCTACATGTGTGAGGGTAGATTTTTCTCAAGAGGGGCCAATTGGATTACCCTTGTAGATCAATGAGTACAAAGGTTTTCACTCCGTTAGTGAGTGAGGAAAATCATATCTTGATCTTGTGCAATATCCATACATAGGGATGGAATAGTGAGGATTTCTGAACATTTTATTTAGTTGAATAAAGCCACCATACATGAGAGGTAATATTATCTCTATATTTTGACTAATTTAGTTGCATATTATTTTGTATTATTTAATGCACATTAAATTAATTATAAGTTTTTGTTTAAAATTTCTAATTATTGTTGCCTACTATTTTGTAGATATTGTCCTATACATTAGAGAGGGGCCTCCTCAACCTATTCCAAACATGGTTGACATTAATGAGTTCACTTAGGTGAAAATACTTGATATGGTTCAAAGAACATACTACAGATTTCAACAACAACTAATGGATCAATTATGAAAAATTTTAGCTCATTCAATTGTGGTGCTCATATGACCTCAAGCGATTTTGTAGGACCTAGATCTTGTAGAGATATACGAAATCCTTCCCCATGATATAACGTTATTAAAGTGTCATGTTTTTAGTGACCTCAATATAATCTATAGAAGATTCATTGGTATTTTTCATCTAATTCATCTTCTGAGGACCTCTTCATGGTGCTGGAAATTCTGCTAAAACTAAGGGGATCTCCCTTATATAAAGTCCTAATTATAATCTATACCATTTGGAGTGGGAGTCTCATCCGAAATGATGGCTCGATTGCCATTTTGTTGGGTATGATTTTCCTTGGTGAAAATCAATCACATATGAGAGAAATCACAAACACTTTTGAGCCCTGCAAGTATGTTAGCTTTGCGAAATGTACAAATATAATGTGCACGAGATACTTCCACGAACAAATTAAATAATATGAGCCTTTATAAGAACAATATTAGCATTATTCTAATAAATACACATGTAAAAGAATAATTGTTACTTAATTGGAAAATAATTTTCAATCAAGCACGATCACGGAATCAAAAGACATACATTTTCATTAATATTTGTACTAAAGCTAACAAAATAGTTCATTCCTTTAATACATCTAAACATAATCACATACCATAACCATTACAAGACAAATCTTACAATAAGTTTGATACATGTGAGAAAAGGTTGTTCAACTTGTATAAATTAATGTGTAGATTCAATATTGCTCATGAAATTTACTAAATCACAAGACTTGAAGCTACTGTACTGATCTGTGGAAGTTAATTCACCATCAAAATCAAGAATTGGAGACATGCAAAAGGAAACATCACACATGCATAGAGATTTATCTAGGGGAAAGAAAGTACTCAAAACCCCTTACTAGCTATATTGCATTAATCAAAAAATAAAGAAGAAATACAATGCTTGCTCAAGCCTAAGCACACCCTACAAGTGTATAGTCTATCCCTCTGCCTGAATGACTGAACCTAGCCCAATACTCAGCCAATTTCAAGCCTTCCCAAGTTATCCAATTTCAAGCCTTCTCAAGCTCCTATTTCCTTGTACTATTCTCTTGGGAAATCACCCCTATTTTTTAGGAATTTCACCCCAAGGAATTAGGCAATAGCCTTAGGTCAATCTATGACTGCATGCACCACCTATCCACATGGGAATGTGCTACCACTGATAGTACATTGCCTTGGAATCCCCATCTCAACTAGGTAACTCGAATTCTCTACATGCAACAATTATTTTGGGTTGATTGATTAGTTAACTGGTTGATCACTGAGTGTGGTTAAAGTTCCACTTCCACAACATGACATCCACTAGTTCTTATGACAGTTAGAACTAGTTGATTCTAACAATAACTCATATTAACTGAAATATATTGCTGCAAATTAGAAGTCAATCATGTAAAACTGAACTCAAGTGTCTCCAACTCAAATTTATTGAGTTAACTGAGTGACAAGAGCCATGCCACCCTACCTCCAAGTATTCTGCTAAAATAGAATTTCAAATTTTTATCTAGTTTGACTAAGGAAAAGTTAAAACTATATTTTCTTGTTGCATTTCAACGCTCCCTCTTAGCAAGAAAGAAATTATCAACCACCCCTATCATGCACCTGTGGAACTTGACTTTTCCTCTTGACAAAGGCTTTGTCAAAATATCTGCATCTTGTTCCTCTATCAGAATATACTTCAACAACATAATTCGCATATGCACACAATCTCGTAGATGGTAATATAGGATATTAATATGCTTGGATCGATCATGAAATATAGGATTCTTAGAGAGTTTTATACAACTCTAACTATCATAGTAAATCATAGTATGATCCATCATCCGAAAAAATAACCCAACAAGAATCTTTCTCATCCAGATAGCCTCACATGCTACTTGACTTGCAGCCATGTACTTTGCTTCTATTGAGTTGAGTGCCACATATATTTGCTTCTTGTTGTACCAAGAAATTGTTGCTGACCCAATACTAAAAACCTCCCTTGATGTTCTCTTTATGTTTGATGGAATCCCTGCCCAATCTGCATCTGTGAAGACTTGCAGCTTCACTCCTCTATCCATTATTACCAAAGGCCAAACTGAGTAGTGCCTCTAAGGTATCTCAACACATGCTTGTTGCCTACCAATATAGTTTGGTTGGATTAACCATTGCTTGACTAAGTTGTTTAACTGCATAACACATGTTTGCTCGTGTGTTCACCAAATACATGAGTGAACCCACAAGTTGCCTGTAAATGGTAGCCTCCACTACTTCACTTGAAGTAGCATCCTCTTTCCTCCAGTTTCCCTCTAGAGGAGTCTTCATGGGTTTGCACCTGTACATGCAAAACCTCTGAAGTATCTCATTGGCATATTTTTCCCTTAGAGATAAAAAATTCCACATCACCTTTCCATAATTCCAATCCAAGGAAGTAGTGCATGAGGCCAATGTCCTTCATCTCCAACTCTCTTGCAAGGTCCTCCTTGTAAGATCTGATGAGCTGCTCATCACCACTAAGGATCAAGTCATCAACATATAACACAATAATCAATAATTTACCTTCTACCACAATGTGATAAAGGTTTACATCTGCTTCACTTTTGGTGAATGCCAAACTGGTGAGATAGCTATCAGTCCTGGTGAACGAAGCATAAGGTTCTTGCTTGAGTCCATACAATGCTCGTTTGAGCCTACTATTGAGCCCCAAACTTGCATCTTTCATACACATTTTACTAGCTTCTTTCCATTCACCTGGACCTCTTAAGCTATCCATATCATTGCATATTAGTCATAATAGAGCATTTAAAGTGGTTTCTTGACTATGTCTTTGTGTTGCTGTTTGAACTAGATTTTTGCTTATGAGTTGCAGAATCTTGTCACTTTCCGCAACTGGTTCAACTTTCCGCAACTGTTTTTGTTAAAGTCTACATTGCAGGTGTCATCAGGGAAATCGAGTCACATGGGCAAGTTGGAAATGACCTGGACATGGGTCAAGTCCCATTGGTCTAGATAGATTCGTCAAAGAAGGCCGTGGTCAACAGTGGTCAAGCGGTGGTCAAACAGGAGAGTCCAAAGATCTGGAGGCACGCTGACACCTGTAGGTTGACCATGATGTGAATCCAACAGCCGCTTTCAATAAGATTGCGTAATCTCGGCGACCATGCTGCTAAATCCGAGGATGTTGTTCTTCACGTGTCCTCTGTTCACGTAGTTTTCCAGGAAAAACAGTTATGCAACCTTTGTTATAAATAACACGTTCTGATACACATAGTAGTTAATCTTTTGGATGTAATTTTGCTGTTAAAAAGCCCACTGTGCCGTGAAACTAGTTTCATTATTGTGACTGCGTTCTGAAATATATGAGAAGACTCTGTTTCTGAGCATAATTTTTGATTGATAAATGTTGCCCGAGGTTGTGCAGAGGGCCCCTGCACACGCCGAGGTTTTGTTTCTTATTGCTGTACAGTTTCATGCTGTGTTTCTTTATGTTTATTATGCCATAGTTATTCACTTATGTATATTTCATTTACTATGGTACTAACATTTTATTCTTGTTCATAATTTTACATGCTTTACATTGCTGTTAACACTGATCAGTGTGTATGTTCCAGATTACAGTAGGCAGCCTGGGCATTTGCATATAATTTTCGCAATGACTAATGACATGGAATCAGTCTTTCTGCTGGCTTACTTTTCTTAGCTTTTAATTCCAGTTCTGTTTTGTTTATTTCAGTTTTGTTCATTCGCTTTATTAGTTAGCTTAGATATTAAATTGCTCATATCATTGTCAGTTACCTTCGAAAGCCATAGCTGGACTACTGGCAAGGGATTGAAGTATGAGTGTGTAATTTGATATTAGTTTTATTTTTCTGCAATTAGATATCAGATTGCTCAAGTTGTTGATGATTACCTCTGAAATCCATAGCGAGACTAACTGGCGAGGGGTCAGACTATGAATTGATGTGGTTTGGTTTTAAGTTTACTTTTCTGCAATTAGATAATTGGATTGCTCATTTCATTGACAGTTACCTCCGAAAGCCATAACGAGACTAATTGGCGAGGGATTGAAATATGGATGTTGTGATTTAATTTTAGTTTACTTTTCTGCAATTAGATAATTGGTTTGCTCATTTCATTGACAATTACCTCCGAAAGCCATAACGAGACTAACTGGTGAGGGATTGAAATATGGATGATGTAATTTGATTTTAGCTTTACTTTACTTGCAATTTTTGGATTTCTTTGAATACAATAGTTTAATTCATTTCTTTTTCATATTAGACAGCAGCAGGAATAATGGTTTCATGATCAATAGTTCACTGTTTGTTTGATTAGAATAGTGGCACATTTTCATTTTATTTTAGGAATTAATTTCATCACTAGCATGTTCTAAGACCTTCTAAAGTTTGAAGTTTTGGAAATCATTATAAAGGACATAATTGCCTTAAAACTTATAACCAGACTTGCCTTCTAGAAATTTAGGAATAAGAATTCCATAAACAAAGATAAAAACCCCCAAAACAACATAAAAATAAAAAACGACAAAAATAAGAAATAGACTATCTTGCACATATAGTGCGCCACACTTCGTCAGCTGACGAATCTCAAATTAACAATTAATGTAGCAATTTAGGACACACTAAATTGACCAAACATTTTGGCATCGTTGGCGGGGAAGTGTAACTAGGTAGCCAATTTCTTAAAAAAAAAACAACAATAAAAAGAAGGGAAAAATTGATAACTTCTTGAAGTATGCTCTCCTCTTGCACTTAGTGTGATCTGGAGGATCAGAAAAGAGAGTTATTGGTTAATAATTTCTTAAGTATCTCTCTTCTTGCCTAGTTGTGATCTGGAGATCAGAAAGAGAATTATTAGCCCAACTTGAGAAAATAATATAAAGAAAATTGGCATGCATAGAGCAAGAGATTCTAGGGAAGGTTTATAGCTAGAGCCAAGAGTTCGATTTCACAACTCCAGCTTCTTCAAGGCATAGACAAATTCACCACATCTTGCCTAGCCTTAAGATTCCTGGAATTCAAGGAGCAACAGCTGAATTAGAGGATTCTCCTACACTATCTACCAAATCTCATCTAGGAGAAGACCCTTTCTTCACTTCTACAGGAGAGCATATTGTAATCAAAGAGGTAGAATCACCTGAAGAAGAAAAGGAAGAGACTCTCTCTCATCCACCCTTGATAGAAGAACCATAAGACTCTGAGGAAACTATCATGATGGAGGAAGTAGTAAATGGATCTGGGGGTAGAGGTAGAGGAGGAGGAAATAATGGAGGCAACAATGGTGGAGGTAATAATGGAAGAAATAGGGAAGGAGATAACTCGTTTGGATTCCCTATAGTTGATGAGGAAACTCACACAACGATGAAAAACATCTCACCATCTTTCCTCCCCAACTTTTATGGATTGCGAAGTAAGGATCCTGAAACATTTCTGTTTGAGTTTGAAGTCGTGTGCCGAACCTATGACTATATGGAAGACTTTCAAAAACTCAAACTGTTTCCTTCAACATTAAAGGGAGCCGCTTTGAAATGGTTCATGGGATTAGTCACCCAATCTATTAAGACTTGGAATGATATGAAACAAACATTTTTGGATAGGTACCTAGATTATTGCATGCCCACCAATCACAAGGATGAAGTATTCAAAATGATGCAAAAAGAAGATGTAAACTTGGAAAATTTACTTGAAAGATTTCAATACAACTTAAAGAGAGCAAAGATGAGTAACTTAGATGAGGAAACTTTGAATATTGAAAGCCATTATAGATGAATGGATAGATTTTTCCAAACATGATGGGGAAGGGAGACATTTCTCAACTTCCACTTCGTGACATAGCAAAACTATGTGTCCATCTCTCGAGAGGAAAATCTAAAACGGGAAAAGGGCCTAGAGATCCTTCTCTTATCAGAGCAAACAAATCTACAACTAGATCAATAATTAGGGCAGGGATTGACAATATGCTTGATGGATTCAAAACTGATATCCTAGGGAGTCTTAGTGAAAAACTAGACACCCTTAAAATTGAAAACAAGCAAAAAGCAGAAACTGATGCTCTAGCCATCTTTTGTTCGAAATGTAGGAAGAAACATGCTCTAAGGGAATGCCCCTTTTATACTGTGCAATTGTGTTCTTCATGTATAATCGCGATTGATAATGAATGTGTATGGGTGTTCATTGGTATAAAGGAACATTAGTAATTACTTGGTTGACAAACACAAATTAAGTAGGATAAGTGGTTAGGTGTAGTCCATGAACGTAAGTATTGGTGAAAAGAAAGTGTTCGGTGGTGCCGCACACCGCAAGCACGGTTGAAAGACTACCGAGGCTTCGACGGTCGTGACACATTTGGTCTGGAAAGCGACAGGGGTATCAGGGGTATTATTCTTAGCCCCAGAAGACCAGTGACCTTTCAACTTCCGCTGGGAGTAAGTGTTGGGATGTCTATAGCTTTAGTTACGTGATATTATATATATATTATATATATATATATATTATAATTGGAGTTGCTTTTGGTGGAATTTTTTGGATTTTTTTAGGGCACTTAGATTGTCCAGTATTATCCATCATGCTTGTGATTTCAATTGGATTTTAGAGAAATTTGACTAGAAAAACCCACTGTAAAAACTTCCAAAAAATCACACCAAAGACAACTCCATCACTAATTGAATTAATTCGTGAACTTTAATTACAATGTTGATTTGTGATTTCCACTGGATTTTAGAGAAATTTGAAAAAAAAAACCCACTATAATTGAGTTAATTCGTGAACTTTAATTACAATGTTCCGGATATCAATTTTGAGAGAATGGAAGTTCTTAGGGTATTATTTACTGTTTTGGAAAATATTTTCATCATAATTGATGTTAAGACCATAGTTACCAAGTCGGTAGTACTGTTCAGAACTGGGAGTTCCATTTTCCGTAACAAATTAGGAAGTTCTAATTCACTACATTTTATTTTTTTTAATAGAAAATTAAAAATAAATTATACTAATTTTTTTTCGTGACAAATTAGGGAGTTCTAATTCACTACGTTTTAATTTTTTAATAGAAATTAAAAATAAAATTATACTAATTTTTTTAATGTTAATATTATTATATTTTTTGGTAAAAATTTATATATGTAACATTTAATATGGAAAAAATAGAAAATTTCTATATTATTTAAAAATATTAAAAACAGAAATTTTCATATCAAAAAAAATACAATTACAATTTAATTTGGTAAAGATTTTTGTTAACAAAAATTTAATTATTTTAAAATAAAAAATTAAATTTTTTTATATTAAAAATATAGAAAACAGTAAATTACATATTAAAAAATTATAGTCTTAAAAAAGCAATAAATTTTATAATAAAATATAGTAGAAAATAGAAAATTTATACTTGCTAAAAATAATAATTTCCTATAACAAAGAATAATAAATTCCTATTTATAAATATTTATAAATTATATAATCTCCAACTTTTTCTATTTGAATTTCATAATGTGGCATTTTTTTCTTCAAAATTGGTAAGTATGTTGGGAACACTTCAACGCTCTTCCCTCTTCCACACCAGTAACTAAATTGAATCTAAACTAAAGTTTGGGTGTGCTTCGAAAGTGTGTTTTCATTGGATCCACTCAAAAGGCTAATTCTACTACTAGAGATTTAGGTTGCTTTAGTTATTAATTAATAATATTGCTATTTTTCATTTTCTAGTGTTATATTAAAATTTAGGATTTGAGAATGTGATTTTTTTTAAATATCCTCTTTTGTAAATATAGTTTTTTTTTTTTTATAATTTAATTTTAAAAGATTTATACTTCTGAATTTTTTAGGTATTGCATTTTAGGTAGTCAAATTTTTTCCTTATCTAATCGAATTTGGATTCAAATTTTGTGACTATGGTTAAGACAAAGACAAAAAAATTAATGTGAAACATGAGAGATGGTTGAAAAAAATGAGGTGTTACTAGTGGAGGTGGACATTTTGGAATCTTACATATTTCTTAGCAAAATTTGTGAGCAGTGGTAAATTTTATTGGTAGAAAGAAACAATAGGCATTATTGCCCTATTGTTAAGCATATACTCTTGAACAACAAATGAGAGAATATTGAGTATGTGTTATATTATTTGCATAAATAACTTTCCTACACTGAAATTTGAAATTAACACCCCATTTTTCCAAACAATAATATACCATTTAAAATATATTTATAAAATTAATATTTAATATTTATTATAAATTATATTGTTCAACATTTACCATAAATAACATATAACCTTAATTCCATTTATAATATTTATAATATAACTAAAACTCAATAACCTTTTTATTAGTAATTTTTCTTTAAACTATAAAATTAAAATAATTCTAAAATACCGCAGCGTTGAAATAAAGAACAGATACATGATCGATATGTATGATTTCAAAAACGGCCTCGTTATGGTATGCCATTCACAAAAATAAATGATGATGGTAGATTTTGATGGTTAATATGGTGGTAGAAGTCGTTTATTTTTGTGGAAAAATTGTTTGGATTATCAAAAATGTCAGAATTTAAGTAAAAATATTTCAAAAATTTTGTAAATGCAGTGTTTAAATTTTGTTTTTATAGTGAAAATGGATTCAGCACCATTAAAAACATTTAGGACACCTAAAATTTTAAAGTTTAACAACTATACTTTAGATTTACAAAAATCCTTACCAAATTTTCTCTAAATATGACTAGAATTTCCATAATAATTTTCCAAGTAATTCTTGGAAATTGTTAAACTACAGCATCAACATTGTTGTGTGCTCCCTAACACCATTATTATTGCATAATAGTTAAAAGATGAGGGGAAACAAGCGTGAATTGGCACTGTACACATAACTATATTTGATGTCAACTTCAGCGTACTTGGTTGCGGGTATCATCAAAAGTTGTTGTTACTTCTATATATGTCATGAATGCACTGTTATAATTGTATTTGATGCTAATTTAGGTGTACCTATGTGTATTTTCACAAATTTTAACTACTTATATTATTTTGAAATGAAATGATATTTTAAAGTTTATGAGACTAAACATAGTTTATGAGATGATTAGTTTTTCTTTTCTTTTTTGTAAGTTAATATTTTTTTTTATATAAATTGATGGTTAACTGGCCCAACTTTTTAACAATCTTCTGGCTAAAAAGACAATGCCATGAAATTGATGGTATCACATTCCAAAATGAAATGTTTTTCCAATACCAGAGCCTCAAACATGTAAAATGTACACACCATTCTTCCCAAGCTTCTTTAGGCCTTTTCCACCATCCTCTTTCACACCGAAGTTGATGTGAGTTGGTCCTTAATGGAGCAATAAGAACCTTTGCCCTCCACGAAATGCTAGCTCCAATGAACTCTTTTTGCTGTAGATCACAACGTAGTGTAGGAATTTACAGGGTAAGTTCCTCAGACAGAATACCAAAAGGACACCGCTCACAAACAGATCACAGATCAATACACCAGTATTTTGACGTGGTTAAAACCCTCAAAGAGGGAAACAGTCCACGGCCTGCGCAAACGTGGCTACTACAGGCAATTTATTAATAAAAGAATGAAAATTTACATAAGCTTCTCTCATGCACGGTGAACCTACAAATGACCCTCCATGCGCTTTAAATAGAATTCATGGACCAATCGGGTGTCAAGCCACGGATCAAGTGTCGGTAATACCGAGGAGAGAATGAACCGTCGGATCACTACATATCGTGACCGTCGGATTGTAAGTTACAAAATGTACAACGGTAAAGAAACACACTTTACCTAACTCTATACCTAACTCTATACTAGACCAAGTTGAACTTAACTATTTCCTATGTGTCGGAATATCCTAACATCCCCCCTTAAGAACAACTTGGGATAGGATTGAAGGATTTACAAATATGACACAATAGGAGAAGGAAGGGGGCACTAGAGCCTATCCCCCCTTAGTGACAACTTCCTGAACTCCAAGCATATATCGAAGTTTAGTGAACTTCGCCTCTGTGAGAGCCTTTGTGAAGATGTCTGCAACCTGATCATCTGTTGAACAATATTGCACTTCAAGAACATGGTCATGAATGAGCTTTCTGATGAAGTGCATGTGTAGTTCAATGTGTTTGCTGCGCTGATGCTGAACTGGATCTTTGCAAAGTTGAATGGCACTTTGATTATCACACCAAAGTGTAGTCGGATGCTGCTGCTCAAAGCCCAATTCTGATAGGATCTGACGAAGCCACAAGGCTTCCTTACTAGCTTCCACGGCACCACGATACTCTACTTCTGCTGACGAAAGAGAAATGGCAGCTTGTTTCTTACAAGCCCATGTAATAGGTCCTGAACCAAGAGTGAAGACATAACCGGCAGTAGACTTCCGATCATCAGGGTCACCAGCCCAATCAGAATCAGTGAAACCAACTAATAGAGGAGCTGCTTTGGCACTGTAATGAATCCCAAATTGTACTATACCTCGAACATAACGAAGTATTCTTTTAGCTGCTTTCCAATGACTTTCACGGGGGTTTTGCATAAAACGAGCAACAAGGCCAACAACAAAGGAAAGGTCAGGACGAGTATGGGTTAAATACAAGAGTTTTCCTACAAGTTGACGGTATAAGGTAGCATCAACTTCAGGAGAAGTACAAGAGACTGAAAGTTTGACTCCAGACTGAAAGGGAGAAGGAGCTGGCTTACAATCTTCCATGTGAAAATGACGAAGAATATCACAAGCATACTTGGACTGGGAAAGGGAAATACCCTTCTTGGATTGCAAGACTTGAAGACCGAGAAAATAGTGTAAGTGTCCTAAGTCTGTCATTTCAAATTTCTTTTTAAGGCTGGACTTCACATGGTTTATAAGGTTGGGATCACTACCAGTAAGAATAAGGTCATCAACATAAAGAACAAGGATGATAAGAGAGTTGCCCACTTTCTTGGTGTAGACAGTATTGTCAGAATAACACCTAGAAAAGCCAGATTCAAAAGAAAGCTATCCATTTTGGCATACCAAGCCCGAGGAGCTTGCTTGAGACCATAAAGAGATTTCTTAAGTCGACATACAAGGCTGGAGTCTGTTTGGATGAAGCCAATGGGTTGTTCCATATAGATTTCTTCATGCAAGTCCCCATGCAAGAAGGCAGATTTAACATCCATCTGATGGACTTCCCATTTTAAAGAGGCAGCAAGGGAAAGAACAAGGCGGATAGAGTTCATTTTGGCAACAGGGGAGAAGGTTTCAGTGTAGCCAATGCCTTCAACCTGTGAAAAGCCCTTAGCAACAAGACGAGCTTTATGTTTATCAACTTTCCCATCTGGTCCATACTTGGTTCTGTAAACCCATTTAAATCTAACAAGTTTGCATCCCTTTGGTAGAGGAACAAGATCCATGTATCATTTGCCAACAATGAATGATATTCTTCATTCATAGTTGCTTCCCAATGTGGATGGCCGGAAGCTTCTGCAAAAGTGTCAGGATCGGGATTTACTGGAGCTTGAGCCAGTAAAGAAGAGGCTCTTTCAAACTGAGAACGTGTACGTCGCTGATCTGTAGGATCACCGGCAAGATCACCTGCTGCATCCCGAGTAGCACGGACCCATCTGGGAAGTTGAGGATCCTGAGAAGGTGGGGGAGGATTGTCATCCTCACTTTCATCATCTGAAGAAGAAATGTTTTCAAAAGTAGAAGAGATAGGAAGAGGTGGCACATCCGCCGGACTAGGCTCGCAGGCCGATTTATTTTCATCAAATTTTACATCTCTTCTATTGATAACATTTTTGGACTTAAATGGAATAAGTCTATAACCTTTTACATCTTCAGAATATCCAACAAAAGTACATTTCTCACTCTTAGGTTCTAAAGCTTTATGCTTTTCATCTGGAATATGGGCCCATGCTTCACTTCCAAAAATACGAAAGTGACTTACATCTGGTTTATGGAACTCCAAGCTTCTTCTGGAGTGATATTCTTTAGAACCTTAGTAGGAGTGCGATTTATTATATAATTTGCACAATTAATTACTTCGGCCCAAAAACTAAGACTGAGTCCTTTAGATTGCAGCATACAATTAGCCATTTCCTTTAAGGTGCGATTTTTCCTTTCAGCTACACCATTTTGTTGTGGAGTGTATGGAACAGTATGTTGCATTTGAATTCCATTTTCGGTGCAAAAGTTGATGAATGTGTTTTTAACATATTCTCCACCATTATCAGTTCTTAGCTTAAGAATTTGATGTCCAGATTGTTTTTCAACAAAGGCTTTGAAGGCCAAAAATGTGTTAAATACTTCGCTCTTGAGTTTTAAGAAGTATACCCAAGTGCGTCTGGAGAAATCATCAATGAAAGTTAAGAAATACTTGCAGCCAGAGAATGAAGCAACAGGAAGTGGACCACATAAATCACTGTGCACAAGCTGTAAAGGGGCTGAGGCGTGCCAAGAGGCACGTTTTTCAAAACTGTCCCGATGATGTTTTCCGAGTACACATCTGGAACAAACACAATCTCTGCAAGATACCATAGGAAGACCTGTCACCATATTTTCTTTACATAGATGCTGAAGGGAGCGATAGTTTAAGTGACCAAATCGCTCATGCCAAAGTTTGCGCACTTCATCATTATGAGCAACAAATACTGAGGGAAGATTTGATGACCCAAAGTTGTGAAACTTATACAACCTTGTGGAATCATCAGCAATACCAGTAGCTAGAATCTGTTTAGGATCTCTTAGAT
>APFE030363501.1:241421-256233 GCA_000404065.3 Pinus taeda | reverse complement strand
AATTATATTTTATTATAATAATAATAATAATAATAACATTAATAATATCTGATTATAATAGCCCCAAGGGTTAACTCAGTTGGCCAAAAATTGTGCCTCGCCATCGGGAGGTCACAGGGCCGATTCTGCTCGAAGCCCTTGGGGTTAGGTCTTGCCAGTAGGCCGAGGGGTGATTAGCCCAGATTTTTCCATGGGCCTAATGACCACTCATAGAGCAGGGTATTCGTGAACCACACTAACAAAAGAAAATCTGATTATAATATTATAATATTATAATAATAAACAAATATAATAATAATTATAATAATTATACAATTAGGTCGATAGGCCTTCCTTTGAATGAGCTTTTTTGTCTACCTTTTGTTTCTATGTTTGACATCTGTCGTGCAACTGCAACTGGCATCTAGCTAGGCGAATAGGCTTTCCATTTCTGTTCGTCTTCTTTTTGCTTTATGCTCTTCCTGTTCTCTTCCACAACCTGCTACAATGTTTTTGGGCTATTCCACGACAGCGTCCAACTCCAATTGGCATCTGGTTTACCTGTTCTCTTCCACGCCCTGCTACAATTTTTTTGGGCTGTTCCATGATGACGTCCAACTCCAACTGGTGTCTGCTTTACCAAAACTGCTTTCCATTTCTATTCCTCCTCTTTCTGCTTTATGCTCTTCCTGTTCTCTTCCACAACCTATTGCAATAATGTTTCCAGGCTCTTCCATGACCTGTTGCAATAATGTTTCCGGTTTCTGCTGTGCACGACCTGCCTTGCTACCTAACAATGAATTTAGCTCTGGGTTATTCAATATATTCTGTTTACAACTCTGTTTTTCGGTTCAGAAATTGTTCATTCAGGTACTCAGAGTTCTTATGTTCAAAGTTTAGTGGTTAGTGCTCTCAATACTGGGTTTTCTGATCCCATTCTCTCTCATTTTCCTTCCACCATTATAATCTCAGTCCAGTGTTTTGTTGTGGGTTTTTTATGGTAGGTACAGGTTAAATCAGTTTTCTGTGTTGAATAAATCAGTTTTTTGCCTCGAATTTGTAAGCCTTGCAGGTACCAGTGTAGCCCATTTTCCTGGTTGTATTAAGTTCTTGTTTGGCATATGCACTCAGAATAGTCCTTTGTTCAAAGATTTTGTGTTGATTATGATATTAACGCCCAACCAGGTATTTTGAACTTTTTTGCAAGAATGTACAGTGACTATTGGATTTCTGTACTTATTAAATTTTCTGTTTATCTGATGTTTTATGAGTTGGGAACTATCGTAAATTCCTTTTTGAGGTTGAATCTCAAGTATCATATTCTAGATTTTTGGTGTTAGATTCCATCGACAGTAATATAAGCTATATGCCTTATGGCAAATTTTTTCATATGTTATGGCAAGACCTGTTGTGGACTGCGATTTTATTTTAGTATCTAAACTTATGTTCGATCGGAATGCTGGTAAATAAGGCCAATGGTTCGTCATATCTTATTTAGTGTACATAGCAAGATTCCTTGTTGCACTGTTAACAGGGGGGCTCATGGCTGTCTGAATCTCATCTAAGTTGAATGTTAAAGGATTTTGTATTCATATAACTATTGTGTACGGACATGAGGACTGATGTATGGCCTAATGTACAGGCCCCAAAATAGATTTAGGTGATGAGGTTATCGTAAACAAATTCTGTTGTAGGATAAAAACATCCCCCTTAGGCCCTACTACAACTTTCCCAGTTCATAACAGCGAACATTGAAGCAAATTTTTCCCAATTCATGACAACAGAAATTGATGCAAAGGTGGAGGAAAAAAATGTGTGGGCACATACAGGTGTTAAACAGATGCTCTGGTTTGATTTAATTAGTAAGGAAATCGAATTATATGCAAGTAGCCTCTATGCCTTCCCTTCTTACAACAAAAACAAGGAGGGTAATCTCTTATTCACTAGATAAAAGCTCGGACTTACAATTTTACAACACAATCCACACATTTTTTTAGCATGTCTAATATAAGGTCAATCTCCAATTGCCTCTATTGCCTTTAGTTCGCTGGCTTGGTCTTGTGTTGCTCAATAGTTGCAAAGCTCTTTTTCCATTCTGCATTCTTTCCAAGAGTTATGGGTTCTTCTGCTAGACTGAAATTGTACCTACCTCTTTGGTCTTCTAGAGGGTTCAACCCTATTAAATACTGGAACCTTCTTCTCGATTCGTGAGGTGATGATGGGATAGCTCCCTTGTATTTTGTAATAGTTCTTATGCTACCTGCCCACAACCTTGTATATCTACTGTTTATTTATTTTTATTTTTTTCAAAAAGAAAAAATAGTACCATTGCTATTCCTTTAGGAAATAAAATGGTACATATAGGAAAACAAGACAGAAATTTCTTTAAAAAAACTTCGCAGAGAAATTTTAATGGAAACCGCCAAGACCCTGTGGAACCAATAGTAGTATTTCCTTTCTAATTCATTATTACTTTAGCATTGTTCATCTTTAGCGACCAAATAGTGAGGATGAATGTGTTTCAATTGGCACAAGTCTCTCCAATAGCGAGTAGGGTAATTTTTGATGAATCAAAGCAAAAATGGAACGAATAACTTATTCTGGAGTCAAAATGGCTTGAAGCTTACAAGAAAATAGTAGATTCTATTTGGAAGGGCTCAAGCACATATCCTTTATTCAAAAGTCTTGTAGTGAGTATAGCATTAGTGCCCACCTGGGTGTTTTGTCCATTTTTTTTGGAAAAACGTGCCGCTATTGGTCCTTCTCATACTTGATTTGAGAGATGATTGATCCTTAGATTGCAAGGCCTTTCCTTAATTTTGGAATTTGATAATAGGAAGCAGATTGATTCTTGTAACTTCTTCAAGAAGAATTAATTAGGGGGTTGTTACAAGATCTACATAGGCGGATTTGGTGCCGAGTATTTGTTGCGTTATATTCATGTAGTCAAGTCTATTTGGCATTAATGTTGTCTCTAAACATTGATATGCCTGATTTAGTAAAGAATTGGTCCTTGGGCTACAGGTTAAACATATTCCTCTACCTTAGTCCGTCTACCTATATTTCGGTGATATATAATGATTACTCCACAATCCGCAGCCCTAGGCATAATTGTCCAGGACAGTGGATGAAAGGTAGCCAAGTGGTTGACAGAAAACCAAGCCTCTTCTAATCAAGAAATTAAGAGACTAATCATAACAAGCACCTCTCTTGTCTCTACACATTCCATCTTAAAGATAAAATCAGGAGTTCCATGGAGCACACCTGTCATGAAAATTTAAGCAAGCATCTGCTTTGATTGCATTTTAGCAACTCCATGCATCCATTGTTAATCGACTCAGCTTGAGGTCATGGAATTCTCAAATAATTTTATGAAAACATTACTATGACAAGTACTATTTTTAATATTTGTTGGAGTGGTGTGCTACTACTAATGCTTTGGATTTTAAGAGTTATCGAGGGGTATAAACATTTTTGAGAGAGCTGGGTCATTTTCCTCTTTATCAGCTTACTGCATTTTGTAGAGGAGGGGTAGTCAAGTGATTGACATAAGACCAAGCCTACTATAATCTGGAAATTGAGAGACTCATCACAACATTCATCTCTTTACATCTTCCATCTTGGAGATAAAAGTGGGAGTTACATGGAGTTGCTAAAATCTTTCATGGATATTTAAAGTTAGCATCTGCTTCAATTGCATTTTAGCAACCCCATGTATATCTACTCATACTTTTCCATTGTTTTTTTATTTTTCTTGAGGTCATCAAATTAACATATTATTTTATGAAAGCATTGCTATGAAAATTACTAATGTTTTTGATAAATGGGCCTCCCGTATCTGCCATCAATTAGGCAATGTGAGGTAAAACCCTTCCCTTTTTTGCCTTGTTCGCGTACTACTTCAACATCATAATTTATGCAAATTTTATTGCCCTCCAATAGTCATCAACTTGATGACCATTTGACCGGAATGAGGCGAGGGAAAAATCGAGCTCAATAACAATAGTGACAGTAAATAAGCCAAGTTTAAGCGAAATATCCAAAATCAAAACCAAATCATATCAATTCATCCTCAATCAATTCATCTACTTCCATGGACATTGTTAATTGCCTCTTGGTCCAATAAGGTAGGTCATCTCCTTCTCCTCGTAGTAATTTCAAAATTTGCAATAATAAGTTACAGACAAACAATGAGGAAGAATAAGTTCACGTTCTTACATTAACATTTATCCATTGTTTGAAAGATCCAGTATCATCACCCTGTAAGGTCTTCCTAAACTCAGCAGTGCAGAAGCTTGCCTGAATGGATGCTCTACTACTTGGAGGAATTAGTGACATTGCTCAGGAACGAGTGTTGGAGAGAAGAAGACATCAATGACATAGTTCAAGTGTCTTCAACCCCTTTGGATCCAGAGAACATTTTGTTTGACAGCCAAGCTATTTTGGAAGGTATGATATTGAAAGCTGATTCCATGTCCGATTCTCTTAGAAGAGTAGGATGGAGTTCACGGGATGTCTCTGAGGGTTTTGATTTTGATTTTTCAATATCCATTGTATCAACTCTAAAGACATATTACTAATCCAAATGCAACATCTGTAGAATCTCTAAACTTCAAAATGTTTTGATGAAACTTGGCATCTAAACAAACTCATCTTAGAGCAACACTAGGATTGCTGAGCTCCAAAGAAGTAGGGCTGCTCTTAAGCACACTACTAAGGAGTTTTCTCCTGAACTGACTTTTTTCTTCGCAACAAAGTTGTGTTAAATCCCTTCCCTTTTCTGCTTTGTTCGCGTACTGTTTCACCATCATAATTTATGCAAATTTTATTGCCCCCCAACAATCATTAAGCATGGAACATGGAATTCGTCCACACAATATTGATAATTTGCATGAAAGTCAAGCCTAAAACACCAGCCAACATTTGCTATTCCAATCTTCCTAGCTTTTATCAGTCCCCAATATTTAACTGTGCAAGAAATAACAAAAGCCAAGTACTAAAAATAAACAAGTAATCCAAATGTGCAATACACTAACAGAAATTTTCACACACCTAGTGGACCGTGGTGAGTTAATTAATAATCATTGGAGTTATAAATAGAGCTCTTGGCTCTACACCAAACTGCTAAGCATAAAGGAGAGTGCAGATAATTTACCTTACCTAGATAACAATTGGTTGAAATAAATCCTAGTTAGTATACCACTTGTCCTTTGACCCGCTAGGGTTCAGGACTGTTGAAAAATAAAATTCCACAACAAAATTACACCTTATAATAATTGTCTACTAAGGGATCTTAATCGGTCAAACAAAAAGAATTAATATCTCCAACTGAAGTTCTACAATCAATACGTTCTTTACCTTCTCCAATAGATGAATAAAACTGCCTATTATTTTATGTAACAAAATGAAAACAGTTCATGGGCTAGCCCAAGAAGATTTTGCAAGGGAATTGTCGATGACTCTTTTCACAATCCATGCAAATATTTCAAGTTACCTTCTCCAAAACTTCTTCATTTCAGAGATTGAGGGGCTCTGCCTCTGTATCCCGCTCCTTGGTTACAACCCAAGTATCTAGAGATTCTGCAAATAAGAAGGGATACTTCCACCACACGATTGCACTCAAACAGTAAAATGTAGACTGTTAGAAAATGTATGTACCTTGATAAACATATTTGTTGGTCCTCAACTATAGGATGTGGTTCAGTAGGTGTGTGCTTGTTTCTATATATGGTTTCCATCATCTGAGGTCTAATGTCTGCCTTGACACTAAAAATCTATGAACTTGTGATTGTTATTTGTTCACCACTTTTATTGCTTCAACATGTTTTTCCAAATCGAGGCACAACACATATGTTTTTGCAAATTGGTAATCGGTTTAAATTTACTGAATATTTTTGAAAATTTGAATTATTTAATTTTAGGTTATGTAGTGATTTTTAACTATTAAATAATTAAAAATTTATTTAAATAATCTTTCATGTTCTCAGTAGACTATTGCATCCTCTTTTTGGGATTGAATTATTTAAATACTATTTCTTTTATGTTTTTAGCAAATTATTGCATCCATTTTTTGGATTGCATATATTTGTAGGATTTTCGTATCAGGACTTAACCTATCTCCCCATATTGATATGTAAAACATCTTATTGTTAATACATCATTTGCGACAAGTTGATAAAGAAAAGGTTATGGAGACGACAAGTGTGATGATGAGAAAATTATGAAAACAATTTTGTGTCATAGATGTTTTTAAGGTACTGTAAAAGGTGTCCTCGACCAAACTTTGATCATTTCTGGGATTTTCCCGTAGGTAGACTATAAGGATCTTTGAGACGCTTGAGCTATTTTGAAATTTTCACAATATGTACCTTGTCGCTGAATGTTATTAACAGACATTTTGTCATTGTGGTCTAGCTTGGGTGGTTAATATGAGAGGTTGTTCTCCTCCCCATCTAGGTTGGATTTCTGCTTGTGACATGCTTACCCTTTTTGGGGGCTATCTGTCTTTGGAAGGAGTCATATTAGGTGGATGTGTCTAGGTACTAAGAGGATGCATATCTTATGTAGAGCAAGATAACAAATGTAGATCAAGGGAGGGAAAGTCATATTATGTTTATAATCTAAGTTCCTTTATGAAAAATGAACCAAGTTGGGAAACTCATGATTGCATTAAGCAAGGCTTGAGTGGAGTAGTGACAGAAAGTATCAAAATTTAGCCTTGTTAGATTAGATTCCGCATTCACATCACAACCTTCTTTAATAGAATTTTGTGTTGTGTTGAATTTGATGAATTACAGGTACTACTATCATAGAAAAAAAAATCCCTCTGTTAATATTATGGAGCCAGCCTTGACTACGAATTCCATTCCTCTATTGCTGAATGGTTCCATTGAGATTCAACCTCTACTTCAGATAATCGATATTTCTTCTGTTACCTCATTAAAAACACCATCCTCACACTTCCACATTACTCTATCTGATGGAACACATCAACACAAGACTTTGCTACCATCTGCATATAGCCCACAAGTTGCATCTGAAGACATCCAAATTGGCTCAATAATTATACTTAAAAAAGCAGCTTGCACGGTGCTTCAAAACTCCTCATAAGGCCCAACATTTGAAATTATCCTCTTCTATTTTTTGTCTTCTATATGCTTTTTGCATTACAAAAAAAATAAAATAAAAAATGGAATATTCATTAATTCATTTCTCATTTGTTTACATAAGGTCCAGCCGAGTGGTTGAGCTTGAAGTTGTGATGCGTTCAGCAGCATTGACAAAGGACTCATCAACACTACTACATGCAAAGGTATTTACATCCCAATATAGCTCTTCATCAGCAGAAAATACCTTGCTCTTTGTAGTTACTCCACTAATTATGGCAACAACTACAACAATTCCATTCACGGCACTCAATCCTTACAGAAAATATTGGTCAATCCAAGGTAGAGCATCTGCAAAAACAGCATTGAAGACTTACAACGATGTGTGAGGCTCAGGAAAAGTTTTTGGATTTGACCTTATCAATCGTGATAAGGAATAGATCCACCTTTTTGCATTTGATGAATTGGTCGAATCTCTTTACAGTCTAATTCAAGTTGGCTACGTATACATTGTTTCAAATGGCATAGTTAAAGAAGCATAGTTAAAGAAGCAAATCCAAACTACAACCACCTCAAGAACAAATGGGAAATTTACTTGTTTGTTGCTTGCACTATCAATCCATGTCCCATAGATGATCCAACATTTCCTTACCAGAGCTTTCACTTCAAGACTATTGCTAAAATAAAAAATGCAAGTCCAAATACGAATGTGGATGTCATTGGTTTTGTTACCTCCACCTCACCTGCATCAACAATTCGATGAAAAGACGGAAGTGAAACATTAAGGAAACACTCATATTAAAAGACAAGTCAGGCTTTAGCATTGATGTAACATTATGGGGAGACCATTGTGACTCTATAGGACAAAACTTTACTGAATTCTACTCTTTCGACAACCCACCAATCCTTGTAATCAAAGGAGGTCGTGTATCTGAATTTAATGGCACCACAATAGGGACGATATCAACAAGCACTCTCATCATAAATCCACAAGTTGAAGAAACTCATCAACTACATGCATCGTTCCATGAAACAGGTTACAGCTCTTCTTCTCCATCTTTGAGTAGAAACTATGGTGTTGCTTTGGAATGTGCCCTACCATGAAAGACATTTCATGAAATTGCTGACATGTAACCCTCTGATAAAGCAATATGGGTTTTAGTTCGTGCAACGATAACTACTCTTCACATGGATGACTTCTACTTTCTAGCCTATCCATTAGATTTCAATGGAAAACAATGCATGAGGAAGGTTGTGGAGCATTCCAACAATCTTTGGCATTGTACAAAATGTAATGGCAACTTCCCAGAATGTGACTACCATTACAAACTTAAAATTGAGCTACATGACCACACCGGGTACCTACAGAACATCACAGCTTTCAATGACACAGGAAAAAAGCTCATGGGCATCACGACAAAAGACCTGTTCCTTCTTTCTATCGAACCAACTGATATGCTGGAAATTTCTGGCCAAATTTCAAGACGTCGCTTCCTGCTTACACTTTCCATTAAAACAGATTGCTTCAATGGTGTTGAGCGCTTGCAACCAATACTGATAAATTTAGAAGAAATTCAATATGCCTCTGCATGCAAATAAGCCCTCAATGACATTCAAGCAATGTCCACTTCAAAACGACCTGTTGTTTGTTGCCTTTGAAATGTTTTTTAGGGTCTCTTCAAATACTATTGTTTGTACATAAACAAACATTTCCGCACAACTCATTGTTTCATATTGTTGTAAATTACACCCATGCTATTGTGATGCACACTTTTGCTGCAAATACTCTCTTCTATTTATTCCAAAATATGTATGTTTACCCCTTCTTTTTACATAATATAGATCTCAACATTTGTAAAAACTTACTACATAAGTTTTTTATTCGTTGTTTACATGGCTATACATTGATCTCTTGTTTTCTAATCTATTCATGATATTGTTCAATCTTGTCCAAAAAAAATGAAGAATAAAAAATCAAAATATTGGTTATCTTTCTCCTCTTCTCTCAATAATAGATGCCATAATAACATGTGATTTTATAATACTCCTAATTGCATGTTTTTCCTTTTACCTAATATACCTACCTTCACCGATGTTCAAATAAAAAAAGGTAATTCTAAAACTTGTAATACATTCTCCAAACATGCAATACTCGTTTATGAAAACTAACAATAATTATTTGTACTTGTTTAGATATGCCAAAAAACAATCAAAATGCGGACAAAAACGAGCAGCGCCGTCTTCTTTATGCACAACAAAAGGATACAATAAATGCACGACGACGACTACTTTATAAAAACTGCAACAACCCTACTACATCCTCTACATCCCTTCCCACCTCAAATGCTCTCCCAACTATACAAACGAACCCATCTCACCTTCATCAAATCCAATATAACCCTCCCCTTAATGAAGAACATCATCACTTTCGAAAAAGGATTGATGAAATTTCTACCATGCATGTTTGCACAATATGTTAAGAATCATACCCAGGAATGAAAACAAAGCTTTCACACGGTAGACTTTCTTGTTTTCTTTGTGCATCACCTAATTCTACCAATCATTTTTCTGAATTGAACAACATGAACCCTGGTGAACAACCCTATGTCCTTCAACAGTTAACACAAGTTGAAGAAATGCTCATTGCACGTGTAAACCCCATTCTACAAGTCGCTCATGCCTGTGGTGGTCAATACAGATATAATGGCCATACCATTAGCTTCCCTCAAGACATCACCATTATTGACAAATACTTACCACGAATGATTTCTGACTTAGACATCCTCATTGTGAAAAGGCAAAATCCATCTGAAAAGGCTTATGAATTCTTCGTTTGCAAATCACGTGTCCTTGCAGCCCTTGAATAAAAAATAAAAAATGACCCTTACTACTGTGATGTTCAATTCAGTTCATCTGCAATTTCTGCACTACTAGATCACCCTACAGATATTTCTTCTCTTCTCCATAATGTAACCACCTCCTCTTTTGAACCCCATCAAACCACTATTGATTCTACTTATGATACTGATGTCATGCTACCTCCATTAGAAGTCCAACCTTCTTCTTTCGTTCCAATACTCCGAAATTCATGTACTAAGCTTGAGCACATTTGTAATTATTTGCACTTGACCCATTCAAATTCAACAAGCTCTATCGATTAGCCTCCAATATCTTTGACAACTATGAATGAATATAGCACCATAGGTCTCTTTTCCATGGCATTCCCCACACTCTTCCCTACAGGCATTGCCATGATCATGCAACCAAGACTTACAAAAGTTGAGATGCATGACTATGCTTTACACCTGCTGCACTACCATGATAACTGATTTGGCCAACACCCAAGATTTCGCTACTATCTTTATAACATTATAATGCGCTACCGTAGCCAAACAACTGCTAGTGTTTTTGTGAAGAAGCACATTGGGAACAACCCGCCAACAATGGTTTCGGACCTACGACAGTGTCTTTGTGAATCTTTGGATTCAAGATTTCGAGAGAAAATAATGCGGTTTAGTTCAGCCCTACAAGGAACACGGTCTTTCTGGAACAAACGACGATCTGAGCTGACTGAAATGATCACGCAAATAGGAAGTCCGACATTATTTTTCACTCTCAGTGTAGCTGATACTAAATGGCATGACTTGCACATGATCATGCCTACCAGTGTTCCTTCCTATTTAGACAACCACTTCCAATGGAAAATTCAAAACATAATTACAAACCCACATCTAACATCCCAATATATGCATTGCAGATTTACAATTTTCCTCGAAGAAATCCTGCAAAAAGTCCTCCACGCAACAAACTACTAGTGCAGGTACTTTTTAATATCCATTTCCCCCTACATTAATTTTCCACATTTCATATATATGTTTTAACCATACTTTACCTTCATATTATATTCAGATATGAATGGCAACATAGAGGATCCACACACATTCATGGCTTCCTTTGGTTGCAAAATGCACCAAAAATGGACACAATTGACTGGAACAATGCATTAGAACTTGCTAATGCATAGGAATATTTCGACCACTACGTCACTTCTTGGAATCCACGTCAGGCAGAACACCGAAATATTCCGCTTCACCAATCAACAATTCATAACCCATGTCTTCTTGACGCAACATCAATATTCAAGTCCAATCAGGCTAAAGACTATACAGAGCTCATCAACTCCATTCAATGTCATACAAAGTGTCATGAATCTTCTTGTCTTTGCAAGAAAGACAATGTACTTTGCTGTCGGTATGGAGTGTCGTGGGAGTTGAAGTCCACATTTTCACTTTTCATTGATGATAAAAGGTCATAAAACCTATGTCCCTGCTCACAATGATGAAAGATTGAATATTCACAATGCCGATCTACTCTCTATCTGGAGAGAAAATGTTGATTTTCAACTAGTCCTTTCTCGCCATGCTGTGTTAAAATATATTTCAAAGTATGCAGCAAAAGCAGAAACAAGATTTGAGAGGTACCATCAAATGCTATCATGACTTTCACAAAGTGCCATTCCAAAAGCACCTACTGTTGCTGTTATCTAGAAGGTCCTTATAGAAACCATTGCAGATAGAGACATTGGAGCACAAGAAATATGCCATATGTTACAAAAGCTACATCTCTCTCTCCGCAGCCATACATTTCATTCTTTGAATGTCAACAAGACTGTTTTCAAATGTGTTTCACAAGATACTGAGAATCCTGGTTCGACACCAAACTTTATCCTTGCATACATGAACATGCCTGTCTCATTGGAATCATTGCCCCTCCTTGAAGCAGCATGCTTATGGTCATATTCTGCCCAACAGAAAAAAAAAAAACCAATGGAAACACATATTCCCTCCAATGATTGTACATGTCTTGCCCCGTTACAATGTCTGTCCTTCCTTTGATGATCCTTCTTATTCCACTTTTTGCTGGAGTGAACTATTATTGTATTTCCCATTCCAAACACTCCACAATGATATTGGTTCAACTGATCCAAAAATAATTTCACACTGGGAACAAAAAAGGGTACATATACACCATGGCATGTCCGTCGAGAAATTCAAAACCCACAAACCCCACATACTGAAGATTAAACTACCCACGACATTCCTCCTAATTCCATGCAGATGAAATGAATGGAAAATCCTTTCTTAGCTGCACCTAGGTTAGAATATTTTAGTTGATGACCTCGACATGATTGGATACTACGACTTCGATGCCAACCATAATTGGTCACATACTACTATCCCTCCCCACTTGCAAGAAACTACCATAAATTTCGTTGAATTCAATTGCTCAACAATTCAAAACCAGCATCATTCTTTTTCCAACCTTCCCCAACACCACACATTATCTCCTACCCAAAACATAGCTTTCACAATTATTTTTTCACACTTTAAAACCCCTTCGCCAAAACCACCATGCAAAATCATCATACAAGGAACAGCTGGGACAGGAAAATCCCATTTGATCAAATGTCTACACCATGCATTTGTGGAAAACTCACCAGCAAAAAAAAACCCTTTGATGTTGCTTGCACAAACCGGCATTGCAACTTTCAACATAAATGCCCTCACAATTCACTCTACCCTTCGCATCCCTCTCCAAACAATGCATCCTCTTGAAGGCCAACCACTCCTACAACTACAAGAGAAAATCCATCATGTAGAATACATTCTCATTGATGAAATGAGCTTCATTGGTCCAAAAAAGATTTCTCGCATTAACGATCGTCTAAGAGAGGCATTCCCTCTTCACCGAAATGCATTATTTGGTAATCGCTCAATTATCCTTGTCACAGATTTAGGCCAGCTACCACATGTAAAAGACATTCCTCTATACGTTGGGACATCATGTGGCACTGCACTTTGGCGCAAATTTGACATATTCATAACACTTTCAACCGTTTTTCGTTCACAAGGAGTTAGCCCGTCCCAGTTTGCTTTTTGGCAAATACTCACAAATCTCAGAAATGGAATATCTACACTTGAAGATTGGCAACACCTAATGTCAAGGAAAAGTTCCTCTCTTACGCATGAAGAGCACATATGTTTAGTACTTAAAGCTTGCAATGAGTAACTTCCACAGGACGTGAAGTGAATTTCACTGTTATTTTGACAAGTTAAAAATTCGTACCCTATGTACTATAAAACAATTACCTCTGAGGTTTTCATGTAGAGTTTCAGAAACAGTGACTTATAAACCTAATTTTGATCATTGCAAAATTCTTTGTTTGTGCAGGAAATTGCACTGTTAATGCTTGTTTCATTCTTTCATCTTCCTCCAAAGGATGTCTTCTTATTTTCTATTTTGTCGTACTAAACAGTTTTATTCAGGAACAAGGCTAATCTTCATTTTTGTTGACACAAGGCGTAGGGTAAATGACCTCCTCTTTGACAATTTCAAATACTTAAGATTTCCTTTTGCCACCTTTCTCAATCCATTAAGTGAATCACAAAAATTGTGGGATAGAAGACAAGGGGAACATTGATACTGAAATTCACAGTTTGTGGGAACTCCTACAAATTTATTTTCAATCAAATGTTTTTAGCTTTGCTCTATCTTAACACATCCAAATATCACTGTCAGAAATATGGAAGAAGGAAATAAACTTATGTTCTTGTGGTCAACCAAGGAATGGAAAATGATATAGTGTCAACTGGAATTAGATACTGCTTTAAGGTAACTGTGTCATCTAAGGAAATTTTGATAACAGACTGACATGCAACATATCTAACACATGAAATCTATGATGACTGTGTAAAAGAAACTATATTTGTGATGTTTAACATTCTTATTAAAATATATAGAGAATGTTTAATCAGGTTCACTTTGCTAGTCTTCTATTTTCAAGGAAATAAATGTGCTTCACTTTTATAGATATTAATTATCAAGGATGATTAATTGTCTTCATCAATGTTGATAGGCATAAAATGACTTGAAGAACGCTTGCAACACAGTTTTATGTGAAGTGGTTTCAATGATATTGTGATAGAACAATCAATGGAAATGATCATTATAACATTTGATTATCTTCAAAATTTTACTTTAACTTAATATGTTAACGTTCACATGTCCAAGAGGAAGATAGAAAAAGAGGCTTCCCGCATTGAGAGGTTAAATGTACAACTTTTTCAACAGAATCAGTCCATTGTGGAAGAAAATGCAGGGTTGAGGAAACAAGCTTTACTACTAACCAAGGAGAATCGACTTCTACAGCAAAAGCTGCAAGAGCAACTTAGGTGTCTAGATAAAGTCTTAGGTTTCTATACACTGTATATCATGAGAGCAACATGGATAAATGATGTACAGTTGTGAAATCAATTTTGTTAGATTATGATGTTAGATGGGTAAATCTTGAAATCTTTTTTGGGATATTCATAATTATAAGCAATTAAATTTCCCTCACTAAGTGGTATTCTATTTTATTTTTAATTGTGTCATAACTTATAAAATCAGATATGTTCTCAAGTTTCTATTCTTCTTGTGATTGCATGGTGCATTTACTAGGTTCTGTCTAGCCTATATCATTTATTGGTTTTTCTTTATATGTGTATTAAAGTAATAATAAAATAAAAATATTTTTCTTTTGTATTTGTGAATACAATGTATTTTTATTCCAAAGAGAAAATTAATTTTTAATATAAAATGTATTTTTATTTAAAAAGAAAGTATCTTTAATATAATAAGTTTAGTTTAGTTTTTAATCATTTAGAAAACTTAATTTTAACATATTC
>APFE030363501.1:187977-239554 GCA_000404065.3 Pinus taeda | reverse complement strand
TATTAGGCTTTAGTATTTTTAATAGTTATTTTAGGGTTTGTATACATTGGGTTTATAATATTAGTCCCTTTTGTTTATTATTACCTAAGGGTTCTAAAATCCCAAGGGATTATGAACCTACGGGAATAATGTTAAACAAAAATCACTAATATTATAAACCCAAGGAACTAATAAACCCAACTCTTTAATATTATAAACCTTAGGAATTAGTGAACAGACAGATAAATATTAAAAATCTAAAGGATCCAGAAGCACAAGGAATTAATATTACAAACACAAGAGAAACATAAAGATGACCATGATTGATATTATAAACCCAAGTTAATAATAAACCCAAAGGATTAATATTAAAACCCCGGGATTATAAACTCAATAAAATAATGTTAAACCCAAGGGACTAATATTATAAACCCAACATTGGTAAACCCTAATATAAATATTAGAAAGACAAAAATAAGCATGGCTTATTTTCATGGTGAGAGAATCCTTGTCACAATGTGACATTCAACCATGGTTGGCCATGGTTGCATATGATTGACAATGGTTGACCATGATCGATATTATAAACCTAAGGAAATAATAAACCCAAGGCATTGATATTATAAACCCCAAGGAATTATAAAACTAAGGTATTAATACGAAAACCCCAAGGGATTATGAACCCAAGGGAATAATATTAAACCCATGGGACTAATATTATAAACCTAACATTGTTAAACCCAAATATAAACACTACAAACACTAAAATAAACATGGTTTATTTTCATGGTGAGTCAATCTTTGTCAAAATGTGATATTTAACCAAGGGACTAATATTATAAAACCAACATTGGTAAACCCAAATATAAATACTACAAATACTAAAATAAACATGGTTTATTTTGATGGTGAGAAAATTCTTGTCACAATGCGACATTCAACCATGGTTGATGATGTTTGGCTATGATTTATATTGTCAACCAAAGGGAATAATAAACCCAAGGGATTGATATTATAAACTGAAATGAATAATAAACCCAAGGGATACATACTAAAACCCAAGGGATTATGAAGCCAAGTGAATAATATTAAACCCATGGGACTAATATTATAAACTTCACATCGAGTAAAAGAAAATATCAATACTACAAACACTAAAACAAACATAGTTTATTTTGATGGTGAGACAATCCTTGTCACAATGCGACATTTAAACATGGTTCACCATGTTTGGCTACGATTTATATTATAAACCTAAGGGAATAAAAAAAACCCAAATTTTGATATTATAAACCCAAATGAATAATAAACCGAAAAGAGTAATACTAAAACCCCAAGGGAATATGAACCCAAGGGAACAAAATTAAGCCCAAGGGACTAATATTATAAATCCAATATTTGTAAACCCAAATATAAATATTACAAACACTAAAATAAACATGTTTTATTTTCATGGTGAGACAATCTTTGTCAAAATGTGACATTCAAGCATGGGACTAATATTATAAACCCAACATTGGTAAATCCAAATATAAATACTACAAACACTAAAATAAACATGGTTTATTTTGATGGTGAGACAATTCTTGTCACAATGCGACATTCAACCATGGTTGACCATGTTTGGCTATGATTGACAATGGTTGACCATGACTAATATTATAAACCTAAGGGAATAGTAAACCCAACTTATTTACATTATAGACCCAAATGAATAATAAACCCAAGGGATTAATACTAAAACCCCAAGGGATTATGAACCCAAGGGAATAATATTAAGCCCAAGGGAATAATACTAAAACCCCAAGGGATTATAAACCCAAGGGAATAATATTAAGCCCAAGGGCCCAATATTATAAACCCAACATTTGTAAACCCAAATATAAATATTACAAAGACTAAAATAAACATGATTTATTCATGGTGAGACAATCCTTGTGACAACGTGACATTCAACCAT
Source organism: Pinus taeda (assembly GCA_000404065.3). Taxonomy (NCBI): domain Eukaryota; kingdom Viridiplantae; phylum Streptophyta; class Pinopsida; order Pinales; family Pinaceae; genus Pinus; species Pinus taeda. Next base: position 237,615 of record APFE030363501.1, on the reverse strand, counting down.
GGTTGACCATGATTGATATTATAAACATGAGGTAATGATAAACCCAAGGGATTGATATTATAAACCCAAATGAATAATAAACTCAAGGCATTGATACTAAAACCCAAGGGTTATCACAGGGAATAATATAAACCCAGGACTAATATTATAACCCAACATTCGTAACCCAATAAATATTACAAACACTATAATAAACATAATTTATTTTCATGGTTAGAAAATGCTTGTGACAATGTGACATTCAAGCATGGTTGACCATGGTTGGCTATGATTGACAATGGTTTACCATGATCGATATTATAAACCTAAGGGAATAATAAACCCAAGGGATTAATATGAGAAACTGAAAGGAATAATAAAACAAAGGGATTAGTACTAAAACCATAAGGGGTTATGAACCCAAGGGAATAATATTAAACCCATGGAAATAATATTAAACCCAAGGGACTAATATTATAAACCCAACATATATAAACCCTAAGACAAATATTATAAACATTGAAATAAGCATGATGTACCATCATTGATTTTCATATTGAGACAATCCTTATCACAATTCCATGTTGGACCATGGTCGACATCATAATAAACCATGTTTGACTCAGGAATAATAGACCCAAGCGATTGATATTATAGACCCAAGGGATTGATATAATAAACCCAAAGGAATAATAAACCGAAGGGATTATTATTATTTTTCATGGTGAGACAATCCTTGTCACAATGTGACATTCAAGCATGGTTGACCATGGTTGGCTATGATTGACAATGGTTTACCATGATCGATATTATAAACCTAAGGGAATAATAAACCCAAGGGATTCATATGAGAAACCCAAAGGAATAATAAAATGAAGGGATTAATACTAAGACCCCAAGAGATTATGAACCCAAGGGAATAATATTAAATCCAAGGGACTAATATTATAAACACAACATATATAAACCCCAAGACAAATATTATAAACATTAAAATAAACATGATCGACCATCATTGATTTTCATATTATAACCTAGGGATAGTAATCAAACTATTACATTAATTACTAAACCCCTAGGGATTTGACCAAGGGAATAATATAAGCCAAGGATTGAATTACTAAAAACCCTAAGGGGATATGAACCTAGGGTAAATATTAAGCCCAGGGCTAATTATAAAAAACCCAATTGTGTAAACCAATATAATCTACAAACAAAATAAACATGAGTTATATTTTGATGGTGAGAACAATCTTGTCACAATGCAAATTCAAACATGGTTGCCATGGTTGCGCTATGATTGACAAGGTTGACCATGATTGATATTTAAACCTAAGGGAATTAGTAACCCAAGAGATAACTAAAACTCCAAGGGATTAATACCAAAACCCCAAGGGAATAATATTAAACCCAAGGGACTAATATTATAAACCCAACGTATATAAACCCTAAGACAAATATTATAAACATTGAAATAAACATGATGGACCATCATTGATTTTCATATTGAGACAATCCTTATCACAATTCCATGTTAGACCATGGTCGACATCATAATAAACCATGTTTGACTCACGAATAATAAACCCAAACGATTGATATTATAAACCCAAGGGATTAATACTAAAACCCCAAGGGATTATGAACCAAAGGGAATACTATTAAACAAAAGGGACTAATAATATAAACCCAAGGGAATAATAAACCCAAGGTATTGATATAATAAACCAAGGGATTATTATTTATTTTCATGGTGAGACAATCCTTGTCACAATGTGACATTCAAGGATGGTTGGCTATGATTGACAATGGTTTACCATGATCAATATTATAAACCTAAGGGAATTATAAACCAAAGGGATTAATATGAGAAACCCAAAGGTCTAATAAAATGAAGGGATTAATACTAAGACCCTAAGGGATTATGAACCCAAGGAAATAATATTAAATCCAAGGGACTAATATTATAAACCCAACGTATATAAACCCTAAGAAAAATATCATAAACATTAAAATAAACATGATCGACCATCATTGATTTACATATTGAGACAATTCATATCACAATTCCATGTTGGACCATGGTCGACATTATAATAAACCATGTTTGAATCATGAATAATAAACCCAAGCGATTGATATTATAAACCCAAGGGATTAATACTAAAACCCCAAGGGATTATGAACCTCAAGCAATATTATTAAACAAAAAGGGAGTAATAATATAAACCCAAGGGAATAATGAACCCAAGGGATTGATATAATAAACCCAAGGGATTAACACTAAAACCTCAAGGGATTATGAACCCAAGGAATTATTAATATTAAAAAGTTGAAGAACGAAGAAAACCAATAATTTGATATTATAAACCATTGGGAATTAATAAACCCAAGGGAAAAATATTAGAAACCAAAGGGATAAAATATGGCAAGGGATTAATAGGAATTAATTTTTTGAACCACATTGTAAAGGACTTGTCTTTAGTGCGACTTTTTAGAGTTTCCAATGCCGGAATCCGAGGGAAAATTTTGTGGTGAAATCTTGATTTGTGTTATTTAAACTAGTTTTTTGTGTTATTCAACACCTCGAAAAACCCCCCGTGCACTTCTATTGTGTAGGGGTTACCCATCAAACTTGTGATTTCAATGGATTCTTGCGTGATTTTAGATAAATTAGACCAGGAAAATCCATAGGAAAAGCTTCTAAAAATTCGCACTAAAGACAACTCACATTGTAAACCATTAAGACATCAATACAAAAAATTAATATGAATACATTAATAATAAAATACTATAACAATTAAAACATGATAAATCATCAAGACATTAATAATAACACATTTATATTAATATTGATTATATTTATTGGCTATGGAAGAGGTTAATTGACTATGTTTTGAGTAATGGTTGAAACTTGATTTGAACATGTTTGTCGCATATTTGACTAATGTGGTGAATATATTTGATTATTTAATATTAAATTAAAAATATTAAAAAGAGATTATGTTTGAACAAACATTAATTCTAGTCTCATGCATTTTTTAATGTTTCCCTTGCAAACATTTTCTAATTACAATGCCATATAACACATAAACCAATATTCAGTTGTCAATTAGTGATTAGTTATCCAAAATAAAATTAAAGGTTTAATTTGATATTTTTTAAATAAAAAGACCAAAGAAATTATTTTTATTAAATTCTTATTTATCCACCATTTTTATTTTATAAATAAAAAATCTTAAAATTTATATATTTAGAAATACACATATTCACCTCTAAAATAAAATCCTAAAATTTACATGTTTAAAAATACACATATTTACCTAGTGAGATAATTAAAACAAAATAGATATGAACAACATTCCATTATATTTTTATATCTCATCTATTATTATTTATTAATTATTGGAAGAGGTTATTTTAAATAGTTTTATGGTTAAGTAGGGTTGTATGTTTGAGCGCTGTTGTGGGCACAATTTTTTAAGGTAAAAAAAAATATCTATTTAAGTATGATTTATGGGACAAACTTTTTTAAAATGTAAAATACAATATGTTATTTTTCATTGTTTAAATTGTATTTTTTTTAATAGAGTATATATAAGACCAAATAATTTTTTTAACCATAAAGACTTATTTTTCTCTATGTATATATATGAAGTTGATATGGACATAAGCTAATTAACATAAATCTTCAAATAGTTTATTTAAATCTCTTGTTCAAATATTTTTGAACAATATAAAATTTAAACATCTAATTCGCACATTTTTTTTTACTTCTAATTACTTTACATCAATTTTTTTTTTTTAATTATAGCTCACATTATTTTTCTAGCGAACATTATTTTTCTAATTAGAATTTTTTTTTTTGTTATTTTTATTTTAAATGGGAGGGACAAACTTACACATACCGTCCAATTCACACATTATTTTACTTCTAAATACTTTACATCATATTCATTTCTTAAGCTAATTAACATAAATCTTCAAATAGTTTATTTAAATCTCTTGTTCAAATATTTTTGAACAGTATAAAATTTAAACATCTAATTCACACTTTTTTTTTTACTTCTAATTACTTTACATCAATTTTTTTTTAATTATAGCTGACATTATTTTTCTAGCGAACATTATTTTTCTAATTAGAAATTTTTTTTTTTGTTATTTTTATTTTAAATGGGAGGGACAAACTTACACATACCGTCCAATTCACACATTTTTTTTACTTCCAATTCACATATTCATTTCTTTTTAATTATAGTCGACATTAATTTTAGTTTTTATTTTTTATTTTAAAAGGGATGGATAGACGAACTTACACATCCCCTCGTAATCAACTATAGAATAAGCCTCTAAACTCAATAAAGTTATATATAATTATTATATATATATATATATAATTTCCTCATTTATAAATATTAATTTTTTAAAAGAGTATATACTTTGTTCCTTTAAATTTCAAATTGATACTTCTTTTTTGAAAAAAAAATTAAAAAATAATAATATAATAATTAATTTATATAAACTTTAGTTAATGTAAAAATATGTTTAAGTATGGGGGTTTACACAGTGCATTATATTAGATATCATTTTGGGACTCAATTGCGTTAAGTAAGTCATTCACGTATGACCATTTCCATGAGAGGTAGTCGTAACTGATTAATTTCTCATGATTTTTTAATAGTTCACTTAGCACTTATTGCATCAGGTGATGCTCACAGGGGTGAAGAAATGGGATTGAAACTAGTGAATTGAATTACATAGCGTCAATCGTCACTTCCGAGACTTGCACTCGGTAACCAGGACTTCTTGGGAGGTCACCCATCCCAGATCTCCTCTGGCTCAAGCGTGCTTAATTGTGGAGTTTTCCCCACAATCAAGCCCACTTAGCTTGCTACCCCATTTGCAAAACCTTAGCAAGTATTGTGCCTCATGAACCATTCAAGTAGAGATCCTTTCACTCTTTTTGAATTTAAGTATGGGGGTTTACACAGTGCATTATATTAGATATCATTTTGGGGTTCAACTGCGTTAAGTAAGTCATTTACGCATGACCCTTTCCATGAGAGGGAGTCATAACTGACTAATTTCTCATGATTTTTGAATAGCTCACTTAGCACTCATTACATCGGGTGATGCTTACAGGGGTGAAGAAATGGGATTGAAACTAGTGAAATGAATCACATAGCGTCAATCGTCACTTTCAGGGCTTGCACCTGGTAACCAGGAGTTAAATGGGATTGAAACTAGCGAAATGAATCACTTAGCATCAATCGTCACTTTCGGAGCTTGCACCTGGTAACCAGGAGTTCCCGAGAGGTCACCCATCCCAGATCACCTCTGGCTGTCACCCATCCCAGATCACCTCTGGCTGAAGCGCGCTTGACTGTGGAGTTTTCCCCACAATTAAGCCCACTTAGCTTGCTACCCCATACTTAAATTCAAAAAAAGTGAAGGGATCTCTACTTGGATGTTCATGAGGCATAATACTTGTTAAGGTTTTGCAAATGTGGTAGCAAGCTAAGTGAGCTTGATTGTGGGGAAGTCTTGGCTACCGGGTGCAAGCCCCGGAAGTGACGATTGATTCTATGTGATTCATTTCACTAGTTTCAATCCCATTTTTTCACCCCATTTTTTCACCCCGTGTGATCATCACCCGATGCAATGAGTGCTAAGTAAACTATTCAAAAATCATGAGAGATTAGTCCGTTACAACTACCTATCATGGAAATTATCATACATGAATGACTTACTTAATGGAGTTGTTTGCAAATATTTTACTGAGACTAATTAATTAATTTGGAAAAAGATTCGCACTGCTGTAATCAAAGTGAATAACATCGTTACCATTAAATTTTTAGCAATTATCACTGGAATTGAATATCTTAAATCAAAACTTTTGTAAGGCTCGCTTCCATCCTAGTGAGCCACAAAGTTATTGGAATTGAATATTTTAAATCAATACTTTCCCTCAGCCACAATATTCACCCTTTTTGTCAAGGTTAGAGCCCGGACTGACTGAGATACACAGCTACTGGTTTAGCCTAACATCGAATACGATTGTAGGTATGTAAGTGCGTGTGTTATAAATTATTATAATTCAATTTTGTCAGATTTTATTAAAAGATAACTGGAATTTTCATAGCAAAAAAACGAACAATCTGATTAGACTACGATATTAAGAAATATCAATATCAGTTAAATAAAAATATTTAACGAGTATGCTGAATTTGTTGCGTTGAACTTGACTTACTGAAAAGTTTGCAAATTTTGAAACACTTCATAAATTTGAAGAAGCACAGTGAAATCAAACAGTTAACCTAGCCATCAACATGAGTTTTTAATGCGGAAACAAAAACCAAAACCAAAGCAAACACAATGAATATATGGACGATTCTTTCGTCTGTAACTGGAAATACCAAACTCTCTGGAACTCCAAATTCTGGACTTTAAGGCTACATTCTCCCACCATGTTCTCCGCTATTTCCATTACTGCTTCTACCATTACATCCATTGATTTCTGTTCCACAACTGCCATTTCCAACATCCTTCTGTTACAGGCGTTTTTCGTGGGTCTAACTAACAGCCGTGGTAGGGCGTTTTGAAGGTCTCGGGAATTTTCTGAGATGAGCGATAGAAGCGTGTCTAGCTACTGGTGTCATGCCTGCAACTGTTTCGTCAGACAATTCGCTAGTGATCCCATGTTTTGCCCTTCCTGTGGCAGAAGCTTCATACAAGAAACTAGCAATCTGATTAGACTACGATATTAAATATTAATATCGTAGAGAGTATTCAGTATTTCTGAGATGCATGGATGCCGGACAACACAAGTTTCAACCCTCCCCTTCTTAAGAATTAGATGACATAAGTTTCAACCCTCCCATCCTTAGAATTAGATAAGACGCATTAGGAATTTGGTAATCACCTTTAACTTGTATAATTTGCTCTCATATACAGGGAACAAAACTGGATCGCTGATCTTCTATCTAAGAGACGGGTTGCTAAAAACAATTAAATTTTTCTTTACCACTTATAAAAAAAATAATGATTAATGTAGGAAGCATAAACTATTCATAGTTAAAAATGTAACAATTTTCATGGAACTACTTGCCATGTATATGCAGTCATTTTGGGATATATGTATGGTTTTAATAGAATAAATCACAAAAAGTATGAGAAAGATCCAGAAAGGAAAATATGTATGAACAGTATGACAAAATAGGTACGTAAGCAGTAAAATAAGGAACTGTTATTTGAATATTATAAACCGTAGATAGAGAAAAACAGAAAATAGAAATCTTTTTTATATTTTAACATGAAAAATAGGAATTTTTTCCTCTGAAAAAAAAGTGCCAGAAGATTTACGTATTCATTCTGGCTGTTTACAGACAATTACAATCATGTTATATGCAATCTGTTCAACGAATTTGTGACAGTAGAATCTTGTTATAATGCTTTGTAGCTAATAACCCTGCATAGAGAGGGCAAGTTATTTTGCAGAAATAGATTAATAGATGGCAATTATTAAGAGTTATGAAAACAAAAAATAGTCAGCAAAATTTATCTTATACAGAAGAGCCTTGCATCCATTTCTCTGATACAAATTGCAGTGTCACCAGTGGGCCTGAAACTAATCACTAAATTATTTAATCCTTCTAAAAAGTCCTACTCTGAACTCTGCTGACTACAGTTCTTTTACCAACTTAGAAATGTTTGATCGAAAATACAGAACAGTGCTAGATTCCAGAATTGCTTGCCATTAAAAGATCTGGCACAGTGGCACGGTTCTTGCTTGACTAGGTAACCAAGTTCAAAATCACTTCATTAGAATAATAACTAGTCAGAATTCAAGCTAACCAAATTGATAATTAAGTTCTGATCTATCTAATTTTGACTCTGGTTTGCTTCTTCCCTTCTCCTCCTCTCTTCTTCTTCCTTATGGTCGAAAGCTTTTAATTTCTTCTCCAATTCTTCAGCCGTGCTCCTTTCTATTTGCAATTCAATACAGATGATGGAAACTTTCCTTCGCAGAGCATTCAGATACTGCTCAAGCTCAGATTCTCTTTCCTGTGCTGATTTATGTCGCATGACCTGGCTTGAGGAGGAACCCATTTGATCTCCTACTATGGTGTTCATCAGATTCGACAGGTCAACGTACAGTTTCTTGGCAGATTGCACGACGATTTCCAACTGTGGAAGAAGGGTAGCTCTCGGTATAGAATGAGAAAAGAAATCATGCAGTTGCTGATGCGTAGAAGATTGTATAGCACGCAAAGGACGCCCACGCTGTAACATGGAAAATAAACAAGTCTTTTCTGGGGTCTCATTCTCATAATCGCCCCAGTCTTAAGACGAGAATAACTCCCCCATGTCTCCACCCATGTACTCTGAATCAGAACTTCGCTTCATGCCCACGTTATCCTCAGAAGCAGGGCAAGAATTTGGGTTTGGATCATCTGCTTCACAAGGCTCCAAGCCTGTAGCCACATGTAGTCCTTGATGATCCTCGCCACAATCAACATCTTCAGAGTAGAGTTTATTCTTTCCAGTGCCTGACATTTTGTGGGGATTATATGTCGAGAAAAAATGAACCTGCTCTCAGGCTCTGGTGTGCAAATGGCCTTGGACGCAACTTGGGTTTGATTCTCAGCCCTGGAACACAATTGGTCTGGAAAGCAACAGGGGTATTATTCTTAGCCCCGGAACACCATTGACCTTTCAACTTCCCGAATTCAGTTTCAACTTCCGCTGGTAGTCCGAGTATCGCATGTCCATTTCCACCGATATTTTTGCTACCTCTCTCTTCCAAAAACCTTTTCTCTGCAATTCTGGGTTAAATCGTGGTGGGCCAAACGCAAATTGGTTTAGACGTCTTCATCAAGAGCATTTTAATGGTTATACGTTTTAGAGGTTTCTTTGCATATATTTTCTGCGTAGGAATTTATTAAAATTATAAATTTGATTTTTAAATTTATTAAAATTATAAATTTGATTTTTAAACTGTATGTAATTGAAGCTTTTAACAAATTTTTTGACTAGCTAGATTTATTTATGTATTTATAAAAGGATTTTTAAATAATGGATTCAACTAAAAGCTCCAAAATATGTAAAATTAAACTATATAAAAAAATATAAATTTTAATAACAATTCTAGTTTGAAATCTTCTTCCCTTCATTTTTTTTTCAAAATTTTCTGTACATCATTCCCCAATTGGAAATAAACCAATCTATATCTATTTTATAATAGATTTATTTGGGCCAAGAGGGATCAAATCCCTTAGGTTCAAACTTTCTTTTCAGATTGTAGAACTTGAGGGAAGGTTTGCACCTTGAGGGACTTGATCCATTTGCATCCATGATAGATTCAGAGTTAGATGGATCTAGGTAAGAACTAGCTTAGTTCCAATTTTGGGTAGCAATGTCACATTTTCAAATTATCATTGTTATATATATGTTTAAAATGAATTTCATACTTTGAAATTTACATGTATATTATTACATATATGTTTGTGTCAATACAATCTTATGTGGACTTGGATTGATATTAGTGAGTTCATAATTTTGAATATGGTCATTATACACAAAGTTTGTACACACTTTTTCTGCATTAGATCTTTGTTATAAAGTTGGTTTTAAATCATGTTTTTCTTTTTCTACATTTGGCCATTGTTAAAAAGCTCTATAGTTGTTTTATGTCATGTATTTTTTTATTTTTATTTCTTGTGTTTAACCATTGTTAAAAAACTATGTGGTGGGTTTACATCATGTTTCCTTGGCCTAAGCCAACCTCATCATTCTCTTATGTTAAGTGCCTTGAATGGTTTAGTGATTGTTAAAAAGCTTTATGGCGGCTTTACATATTGTTTTGTTTGCCTAAGTTGACCTTATTATTCTTGTATTAAATCATTCTGAGTGGTTTGTGCTTTTGCTTTTAGATGCTTTCAATGATTTGTGTGCTTGTGTTTCTGGGTTTGGATGGTAATGTTGGTGAATTTTATAGTCCTTGTGTTGCATATGTTAGTAATTAGTTTTTGATGGAGAAGGGAGACAATCTTGTCAATAATTAGTTTTGAGTTTGCAGGGCATGTTCGTAGGATATGACAACTTTGACAACTAATTGATTCTTAATGGCGTCTTCCAAATTTTGAAGAATATTTTTAATAATTTAGTCCTTTGGGATTATTCTTGAAATAATTCGTTTCTTTGCAAAATTTTGAAATAATTTATTTCCTTAGTCCACATGGGGTAGCTCAAGTGGCAAGGGCCGTGAAAATGAAGTCTCACCGAACCGGAAGTCTTGGGTTCAAATCTTGGGCTACCCTTCCCCCGTTGAGGGGTACTTAATGGACATGTAAATCGGAGACCCCGCCCCAGCTTACAAAAAAATAATAATAATTTATTTCCTTCAAGAATATTTTGATGATTTTTTTTTTATTATTAGTTCATTTTGCAAAGTCAAGAAATAATGTATTTTTGAATTTTGTAGATTATCAGTATTATGTATATGTTTGAGATAAACTTCATACTTTGAAATTTACATGTTTATAATTATGTATATGCTTGAGGATTATAGGCAATGGATTGTCACAACAAAATCTTAGTTGGATTTGGATTCATTATTATGTATATGTTTGAAATGAATCTCATACTTTGAAATTTACATGTTTATTATTATGTGTATGTTTAAAGGCATAAAGCAATAACATGTCAATACAATCTTAATTGGACTTGGATTGAGACGGGTGAGTTCATAAATTTGAATTTGGACATTATACACAAATCTTGTAGACGCTTTTTGTACATTATGCCATTGTTAAAAGCCTCCACAGTGAGCCTCTGGTTTTAAATCATGTTTTGATTTTCTTGCGATGCCTTTACATCATGTTTTGTTTTTTCTAAGTTGGTTGTTGTTAAAAATATTTGTGGTAGTTTTCTATTATATTTTCTTTGCTTAAGTTGACCTTATCATTCTCTTCTTTAATTTAGTGTGTGTGTTGGATGCTTTGAGTGATTCATGTGTTTTTGTGTCTAGGTTTAGATGGTAATGTTTTGGATGTTACAGTCTTTGTGTTGTGTTTTGTCTATATATGTAACTTTAAGAAGGGACGCAATCTTATCAATAATTAATTTACAGTTGAAAGAGGATTGATTCTACACATCCAATTCATTTAATTCCAGGTATGGCTACTTTGGAGACTAATTAATTTTCAACAGTGTCCCTATAAGTATTACTAAATATATTTGGAAAATTCTTTTTAATAATTTGCTTTCTGGAGATTACTCCCAAAATAATTTTTCTTTGAAAATTTTTAAAATAATTTATTTTTTCAAGAATGTTTTGATGAATTTTTTTAATCGATAGTCCATTTTTTGAAGTCAAGAAATAATATATTTTTGAAATTTTCATATTATAATTATTATTTATATGTTTGAGATGAACTTCATACTTTGAAATTTACATGTTTATTATTATATATGTTTGGGGATTTAAAGCAATAATGTGTCAATACAATCTTTGTTGGATTTGGATTGAGAGTGAGTTCATAGATTTGAATATGACCATTATACACAAAGATTGTTGGCACCTTTTTTGCATTAAGTGGTTGTTAAAAAGCTAAGTGGTGCACCTGTGGCTTTAAATCATGTTTTGTTTTTTCCGCATTTGGTTGTTGTAAAAAACTCCACGGTGACTTTACATCATGTTTATTTTTTTTTTGTATTTGGTTGTTGTTAAAAAGCTTAGTGGTGGCTTTACATTGTGTTTTGTTTGCCTATGTTGACCTTATCATTCTATTCTTTAATCTAGCATGTGTGTGTTGAATGCTTTGAGTGGTGTGTGCACTTGCTTTTGGATTCTTTAAGTGGTTTGTGCGTCTTTATGTCTGGGTTTGGATAATCATGTTTGTGGATGTTAAGAGTCATTGTGTTGTATTTCTATTTGTATATTTAACTATTTGTTAGTGATTAGTTGTTGATGAAGAAGGAAGACAATCTTGTCAATAATTAATTTGGAGGATTAATTCTGCACATCTATTTCATTTAATTTAAAGTATGGTTATTTTGATAGCTAATGAACTCTTAATGGTGTCCCTCCAAATATCATTAAATATATGTTGAAGGGTATTTCTAAAAATTTAGTTCCTCAAGGTTTCTCCAGAAATAATTTGTTTCTTTGCAAATGATTTTATCAATAATCCATTTTGCAAAGTCAAGAATTGTATATTTTTGAATTTTTTTAATGAGTAGCCAAGTTTATTAATTCTATAAATTATTTATTTATTCAATCAATTATAATATAGTTGAAGGGTTAGGAACTGTTACAGACAAGTTTTGAGAAAGAAAACCACACATTTTATTAATAGCAGGTTGAAAGCATGGTAAAGAATTGGTGTGGAGTTTTCTTATGCAAATTATTTTCATGCTAAGATTTCTTATGGAGTAATTGGTGTAAAATAAATTAATCTATATTTTTGTTTTATCACAATTCCATTTTATATATCTCTTAAAAATAGATCTTGAATAGATTTTTGATGAAAATTATTGAGAGATGGTTTATTTTGGATGTTTATAAATATATATTTTCTAATTGTTGTATGTAATGTGTTTCAGCCTTTTATATTGTGTTGACGATGTTGGACTCACCAACAAAGGGGACCTCCTTGGTATGAAGTCCCAACTAGACCTCACACTGTTTGGTATAGGAGTTTCATCTAATACGATGGCCTGGTTGCCATTATCCTAGAGGTTTTCCTTAGCTCTTGTTGTTCAACACATGAGAGTGTTATGCTTGTATCTCCAAAAAGAGAGGTGAGTATGCCTGGTGAGTGCATAATGCAAATTTGTGTCTGGGTTCTCTTATTGTAAGGGAGGGGGTAAAAGTGAGCCTCTAGATGAGATATAGTAGTACCACCCAGGGAGAGACACGTGCGAAAACAAGAAGGGTCTGTCTAGCATCCAATGGAGTAGTCTACAACGGGATGCAACAATTGTTAAAACCAAAGTGCAAGGGAAAACACATACACCATTCAGAGGAGTAGTTCGCACAGGGGTGACGGTCATTATAACCAAGAAAACACAAATGGTTTGTCTAATGTCTTACAGAGTAGTCCATGAAGACAAGAAAACAGTGATAAACAACACAACACATCTTCAACGATGTAAGTAATAAAATAACCAAAGTAGTTCAACTATCTTAGTACAGGTTAAGCAAACATGAATTACAAATGTTTAAAGAGTAGTCTCACAAAAATCTACAAAACATGCGTGAAAATGTTATGGCCTGAAACAGGCTTCTGAATTAAGAAAAATCCTCAAGACACATCTATACAACATACATCACTAGTCCTAGTAGTGGGACATTGGAGCCACTCCTCTCTCTTCAAAGAACAGATTACAGACTCTCAAGGCTATGTGGGATGGGCCAAGGTGAAAAGTCCTTTGCTCGTAGAATGGGAGGGGTATATATAGCCAAGGGTGATGCTTGACCCTTGTGACTCTTGGACTACCCTCATGACTTTTCAAATTCCCATGAATTTTTAATTGACATGACTCTTTGACTTCTGTGTGCGTCCATTGGAATTCACTTTACATTACATTCAGTTGCAATGGATTGGCCCATAATGGTGATGTGGCCGAGATAAATCATGACACTGTTGACATGTACTAGCTGTCTGTGGTGTCCATGTCAAGCTGATGTGCTACTAAGTGATGCATGTACTCTTGGTGTGCTTTGTCTTCTCCTCCGCATGACATAGTGTCGCGGGTTCTTCGATGGTCTTGGTCTTGCTTGATGGTTCAATGCATATGTTCCTTTTGCTTGTTTCTTGATATGATTGGTGCATCCATCCAGCTGCAAGCAAGTCTTCTAGCACGTGTGCTCCTTCTTCATCTCGTTCATCGCCTCACCATGATCTACCAGTGTACCTGTTCTTGCAAGTCACTCATGACGGGATGACACTAAATCCAAAACCTCCTAGTCTATCATGATGCATCATTCTCGTGTTCCGAGTGACAGGGAGGGAGGAAAACTCACTAAGATAGCATACAACGTAGCTCAAGATGGAATGAGGCATTCCAAGAGGACAACCTGCATTGTTAGGAAAAATTGCATAGTTATCATTATGAGGAAAGATTGTGCAATGAGAGTCACCAATGTCAACTGCAAGGATGTGGGATCTTGAGGGAGGTAGCTTCTATGTATTTTTCATAGGGAAGACAGAGTGGGATGCAGAGTGACTGTTGATCAGTTATGTGCAATTTCCAGAGGGAAGACAGAGTAGGGCTACAGGGGGACCTGCTGGACATTCTTATGTAATTTCTGGAAATAATGTAGGACAGTTAGTAGGGGAACTTCCAGACATGTATGTGAAATTTCTAGAGGCAAGGCAACAAGGTTCATCTAGGTAGCTCTGTGTAATTGTGGGGAATAGTGAAAAGCAAGGCAATAGATGACCAGCTCGACATGTCTATGTAATTTTGGGGAATAATGTAGATCTAGGTCTCAGAGCATTGCAGGCTCCCAACGAGAAAGGAGGAGGGTTGATGACTGTGCTTGAGGATTGTGCAATTCAGTTGGACAGGGAGGCATCTTCTACACAATTCTGGGAGGCAATCAGTCTCCTCACCTCCAGGGTTGCACAATGCAGCCGACCTAGAGGATAGCCTCAAGCACTATGTAGTTCTAGGTAGAAGATAAGGGTCACTGAGGGCTAAGACTGTGCAGTGCAGCTCAGTCGGGGTCCGGTGGAAGAGGGTTGTCTGGTCAGGAAGATTTTCAAGAAAATGGTTAATTGTCAAAAGCAAGCAAACTTATGAAGACTGACATTGTGAACATAAACTTAGCATACTCTACGACGAGACAACATAGACCACTAAGACAAAAAGACAAACATACCCATCAATGAGACTATCTTGGATTTGAGAGCGACAAGCACGAGACTTGTGATAGACCTTCGAACAACCATGACAATACTTACGCGACAGTGCTTACAATTTTGTGTGTGAGTACGACAGATGTTTACATTGCAAAGAAAACCCAAAGACACAAAGACAAACCTTCAAACTCACTAGAATTAGATCATAGAGATGGAAAAGTAATCAACATGTCGAAAGACAACCATTGGTCAAACAAGAAAAAGGGTAGAAAGACTTTGTAAGTTCTCATGGGGTGAGCTTGAATATTTGTAACCATCAAAGGAAAAACCAAGGAAGGCTCTGAAATTTGGATGCGGGCCAAAATTTGGAGGGTGTTGCAGCCACTACAACACTTGGTGACACACTGTTTGAATATCAACTTCTTTGTTTTGGTTCATTTTCAACATAGGGCCTTGGCCTTTCGAGAAGTATTGATTCATAGTGCAGATCACTTCGGATTCCCCACTTACCCCGTGAATAGACATGGTTCACCTTGTACCGAATTAGTTGAACACAATGTATAAAATGAGCCAAATCACAGTGTTTCAAAGCAGGAAGGGTAAAATTTGGCTTCGAGCTTAAGATTTTCAGAGTATAAGTTTTCATCTCTAGTGTTGCTCTACTGCCAGCAGGCCTGGACAGTACCTTGATGGAGTCACATAGGAACACAAACATTTCTCCACTGCCAGTGATCCTGGACAATACCTCGGTGGAGTTGCTTGCTTCACCTCTCTGCGTGGAAGCCTTTCTCTTCTTTCACTTTTTTTATATTTTTTTCAAAGAGGACTGTGCATAGGCACTTATTTATTCTTGGGGCGAAAGAGGGTTCCTGACTTATGAGAGCAGAAGAGGTTGTTCCTTCAAAGAAGCATGTAAGACCTTTGATTTAGGTTTCCTCATTTATATTTCCCCAGGTTGGACACGGGTTCCTGGTTTGACCAAAAATTTACTCACAGAGTGATTGTATTTTCTGTCAAGACTTCATCTCCCAAAAGTTACAACCAAGAACAAAGAAGGTGGTCACAAGACTGGCCAAGCGCTGTAGTGTCACAAGACTCTTTGAAATTCAACCACATGCACATTCAGAAGCCATAACACAATGTAGACACAACACTTATTTGTTCAGTGCAAACAAACAGACAACTCAACACGAAAGAAAAAATAAGATGAGAGAAAAGGTGTACACAACAAGCAAACAAAACTAAAAGACAAGAAATCAAAGTGGTCAAGGAAAACATGATGTACAACCAGAATAAGAAAACCATGACATATTTGAGTGCAAAATGAGTGCAAGGAAAGGAATACTAAGATGCAACTAATCCTACTCTTATTTTAACCGCTAAATGGCCAGGGTTACATGAAATGAAATTTCTAGTGAAGCCACTGAGTCGCTCCTGACCTGCACCCACAAAGATACAAATAATTAAAATAGACAAAAGTAGTGTGCAACAGAAAATACAAAATCTTGAACCAAATGCACATGAAAAGGAAGGTCTTGCCTGTGGGCAGAAGAATGTGTCACAACCACCCAGTACATGTGCTTACCTATATGATGGATACCATTATTCAACAAACCTCAGAATCCTCTTGCGAGTGTGTCTTCATCTACACCAGGCTCCTTAGCAAGCGCAAGGAAGGATTGAAGCTTGCTACCTGCAACATGGCTTGCCAAGTAGTATTGTTCCATCCATTAAGCGATTGGATCATAAAATTCATGATGGTTGTTTGGGAAACCTTGTGATCTATGAAAGAGTGAATTTTTTATTTGATAGATGGGATCATGATGGGAATCTTGTAAGGAAAAATATGTCTAATCATTCTCAATAATCATGCCAAGACAATGAGGACCTGCCGTAACCATCAGCGTAGGCTAAAGTGCCTCATCTACTTGATGGAAATCTGAAGAGAGAGATGTCAAATAGTGAAGGTCAGAGAGCATGAAGCAACTGCCATTGGATGTGGTGTTGAGAAAATGATAAGATAAATGAAAGTCACCCAAGATAGAGGAATGATCAGATGAGCTAGTTGAAATGTCAGGTTCCCAGTTTGAAATGAACAAAGACAAATTCATTCAAACAATCTTGCGAACATTGTGAACAATGGAACCAAGTTTGCTATGAGCTAGACACGACAGACCACCTTCCTGCAACTGGTGAAAAATTGCGTAGCCACCATGGTCATCACGGGAATGTAAAAAGGATGTCAGCACTGTGAATGCATGAAATCATTTGGGGCATGGCGAATGAAGAGGAACTTGATTCATGTGATAGCTCGTGCATTCAACATCACCCAGAAAGATTTCGGTGTGATGAGAAGACAAATTTGCAGTACGAGGATTGCAAGAAGACTAAGGAGCTGACCATGAGAGGGAAAATTTGATAAGCATGATCGTGAGAAAAGACAGTCTTTGCGATAATCAACTTCACAATTCCATGATTTCATGAGGGACAGACACTCCCAACCCGAGTTTGATGCAAGAAATGTGCATGAAGACGGATGCGTTGTGACAAATTTGTGAATTCTGTCATAAGTGAAAATTTGAAAATTTGAGAGACCACATTCGGAATACCAAACCCTTTTACACGTGAATTCACATCAAGTGCAACCATGCAGATAGATGGATTATGCTTGAGAAACCATATCTGATTGGGTTCTAGGGGCTTACCAGAGTTGTGAGGTCGTGACATAACCATCAACTGATGTTGAAGTGCCTCGACTTCCTGACACGTCCCGAACTTTCTAGAATTACTGCATCGTACTTTGAAGCTTGAACCAAATCATGCATGGCTTGAGGATGGCTATTGTTGCTGATTTCAAAATTGCTCTCAGGATGGCAACCATCTCTGTCATAGGTTGCACCAGATTTTTCAGCTTTCGCAAGCTAACTTGAAGAGTTGTCTTCATGCAAGAGAAGATATGACGAGGAATGGGAAGTACGCTTTATGATTAGACTATTTTCATCATGGACAACCTCACTGCCTTGTGTCAATTGGGGAGATAGCTCATCGGATGAAGAAGAAAGAGAACATGGAGTATCTTCAATGCACGTAGATGTGTTTTGAATGGTAGGACACATGGACAAGTGAGGTGAAGAGGAAGTTTCGATATAAATGTCTTCTTTGACTGGATCACATTACAGATCCGAGTTAGAGTCTTCATGAGAAAATGAAAGATCACATGATGTGCTTGGGTGTTCGTCACAACATATGGAAGCATGGGATTGATGACTGCCCAAGACTGGGGGTTGATCGAAAGAATTAAGTGCACAGGATGTTTCACCGAGATTAGAAGATTGAGAATCATTCAAGAATGGAAGCTCATTTTCTTGATGCACACAATTTTGAATCAAAGAGGGAATATTGATAATGTCCTCGCCTTTCTTCTCCTCTTCTTGAGTGATGTGACTGCCTTGTGCCTGATCACAATTTGAGCCAACAACTAGAGAATCAAGAGAATACGAACATCTGTCTGGTGAAATGGATTGATCAAGCGAGTCATGGTACAAGGAGTCATGGCTTGTAGATGATGGAGGATGGCAGAGATGCATATCAGATTCGAGACTTGAGTTATGAATAGTGAAATCCTCTACTAGAATGGAGGAGTGAGTCTTCCTTATAGGATTCCTAAGCCATTTTGGAACTTCCTCCATAGAAGCGAGAGATAGATGAGAAGATGGGTTGGGGACATGTTGTGTAGATTTCTCAACTTTTCAATCACTGTAAGGGGGTACCCACCTCGTGATTAGAAAGGGAGGAGGACAAGGAATAAATGGGATGTTGGGCTCCTCCTCTACAATCTGAGGTGCCTCATGGTTTTCTCGAGTTGGGTAGGAAGAGAAATCAGGAGGTTCACCATATTGAGAAACATGAACCAAGAATTTCAACTCTTCTCTCAAGAAATCAAAGTTCATAAGTTGTTTAGGAATTTCATAATAGAGGTGAAGGAAGAAATTAGCAAAGTCCTCAACTAACTCGTTAGGCTCCATTCTTAAACAACAGATTTTTCACAGAAATCCTAGTGGCTATACTCATTGAACATTTTAGTCATAATTTCAACAAGCTAACCAAATGAATCAGTAGAGGCAAAGGGTAATGTGTGACACCAATGTTGAGTGTGACCTTCTAATGTGAGGGTGAGTAATACAACCCAAACATCTCTTGACTTTATTCCGTGACACTTGCAAAAAGTGATAAATCAACACACATGTGCACGAAAAGATGGTTCACCCTCACCACTGAACTTCAACTTGGATAGGTCATGAATAACTTCCGCATGGATGGTACATTCGAGCTTTATAGAAAGACATCCCAGTATTATGATGTCAAGAAGAGCCATTTTTTAATTAGAGATTCAAACCAAACTCTATGGCACAACTAGTCATCTGGTCCTCCTTCTAGCGCCATTTTGTTGATGGTGCTGGACCCGCCAACAAAGGGGATCTCCCTGGTATGAAGTCCCAAATAGAACTCACACTGTTTGGTATAGGATTCATATACATCATGATGGCCTAGTTTCTATTATCTTAGAGGTTTTGCTTAGCTCTTATTGTTCAAAATGTGAGAGTGTTATGCTTGTATATCCAAAAAGCGAGGTGACTGCATAATGTAACTTTGTGTTTGGGTTCTCGTACTATAAGGGAAAGGGTAAAAGTGAGCCTCTAGATGAGAGGTAGTAATACTACCCAGGGAGAGACACACGTGAGAACAACAAGGGTATGTCCAACATCTAGTGGAGTAGTCCACATCGGATGCGGTAGTCGTTAAAACCAAAGTGAAAGGGAAAACACATACACCATCCAGCAAAGTAGTCCACACGGGGGTGACGATCGTTATAAACAAGGAAACAAGAATGGTATTTTTAATGACATGAGGAGTAGTCCACATCGATGAGACAATAGTGATAAAAAATATACCACATCTTCAACCATTTAAGTACTAAAATAACCAAAGTAGTTCAACTATGTTAGTACAGGTTAAGAAAAAATGCATTACAAATGTTTAAAGATTAGTCTTACAAACATCTACAAAACATGCGTGAAAACGTGCTAGCCTGAAATAGGCTTCTGAATTAAGAAAAAGTCCCAAGACACATCTATACACCATACATCACTAGTCCTAGTAGTGGGACATTGGATCCACTCCTCACTCCTCAAAGAACAGACTATAGACTCTTAAGGGTATGTGGGATGTGCCAAGGTGAAAAGTCCTTTACTCATACAATGGTAGGGGTATATATAGCCAAGGGTGATGCTTGATCCTTGTGACTCTTGGACTACCCTCGTGACTATTCAAATTCCCATGAATTTTCAACTAACATGACTCTTATAATTCTGTGTCTATCCATTGGACTTAAATTTATATTACATTTAGTTACAATGGATATGGCCCAAAATAGTGATGTGTTCGAGACAACTCATGACACAAATCGACATGACACTGCTGATATGTACTGGTTGATTGTGGTGTCCATGTCAAGTTGTTATGCTGCTGAGTGATGGATGTACTCTTGGTGTGCTTTGTGTTCTCCTCCACATGGAATATTTTCGTGGTGTTTTTGATGGTCTTGGTCTTGATTGATGGTTCAATGCATGTGTTCCTTTTTCTTGTTTCTCGATATGCTTGGTACATCCGTCTAACTGCAAGCAAGTCTTCTAGCATGTGTGCTCCTTCTTCATCTCGTTCATCGTCTTGCCATAATCTACCAATGTACCTATTCTTGTAATTCACTCATGATGGGATGACATCAAATCCAAAACCTCCTAGTCTAGCATGATGTATTATTCTCATGTTCTAGGTGACAAGGAGGGAGGAAAAATCACTGAGACAACATAGAGCACAGCTAAGGTTGGAATGAGGCATTCTGAGAGGACAACCTGCACTGTCAGGAAAAAATGCACAATGATCACTGGGAGGCAAGATTGTGCAGTGAGAGTCACCAATGTCAGCTGCAAGGTGGGATCCTAAGAGAGGCAACTTCTACACAGTTTTCAAAGGGAAGACAGAGCGGGTTGTAGAGAGGTTGTTGGTTAGTTCTGTGCAATTTCTAGAGGGAAGACAAAGTAGGGCTGCAGGGGGACCTGTTGGACATGGTTGCACAATTTCTGGAAATGGTGCAGGATAATCAGTAGGGGAACTACCAGACATGTCTGTGTAATTTCTGGAGGTAGGGCAGAGCAAGGCAGCAAGCGTCATCTCGGAAGTTCTACACAATTTTTGGGAATAATGCAGAGTAAGGCAAGAGATGACCAATTAGGCATGTCTGCATAATTTTGGGAACAATGCAAACCCAAGTCTTAGAGTAGTGCATGCTCTCAGTGGGAAAGGAGGAGGGTTGATGACTATGCTTAAGGAATGTGCAGTTTAGTTGGACAGAGATAAAGTTTCTGTGCAATTATAGGACACAGACAGACAGCTCACCTCCAAGATTGCGTAGTGTAGCTGACATGGAGGACAACCTCAAGCTCTACTCAGTTATGGGAAGCAAGGAAGGGTCATTGAGGGCTAAGACTGCGCAGTGCAACTCAGTCGGGGTCTGGTGGAAGATGGTTGTCCTGTCAAGCATATTTTTGGGAAATTGGTTGTGTTGAAAGCAATCAAACTTTGACATTTTGAACATACACTTAGCATACTCAACGATGAGATGACATAGACCACCACAACAACAAGACAAAACATGCCCTCGATGAGACTGTCTTGGAGTTGAGAGCGACAAGCACGACACTTGTGATAGAACTTCAAATGACCGTGACGACACTTGCGCGACTGTTACAGATCCATTTGGGCACATCAACCTCAAATTACAGATTGATACTATTAGGGCCCATCAACCCCTAGTGCAGTTGTTATATGCCCTAAAGAAGTTAATCATCAGGATGCCTCACTTCCTAAGAAGTTCCATCACTGAAAACATCCAAAAACTACCTCTAAGAAGATTAGCGCATGTAGGCCTTCATTAAGGTGTGTTGTAATGAAAACCATACACTGATAGGGTGCTAGGCAGTGCATTTGGTCCCTCTTTGGCCTGCGCTAAGTGAATTTGAGCGAACTTCCATGAGGGTTTGAAGATTCCTTATCCATTAGAAGTCTCTAGAAGTTTCTCAATGCCACCTACACCTTTGAGTTCGCATTTGGATGAGGAAGGAAATTGGGAAACACCAATCCCCTATCCCTTCTTCTATGGAACTGATTTCTAGATTTAGAAAGGCATTCATTATGACCATTGATGGCATAACCTCCTTCACTCACCTATAAATAGATCACTCATTTAAGAGATCAGGGGCTGAAAAATATTGAGTTGTAAGAAGATGCTGGTGATATGAGATTAGAATTGAGTGAAAGTATTGTAATAGTGTTGGAGTGTCTTGCTTGTCATGAGGTGAAGAGGGATTGAATTGGAAGAGTGTCACTGGATCGAGCACATATGGGTTGTAATATTTCCTCTTATCAATAAAGTTTTCAAGAATTTTTCGTTATGCTTGTGTTATATGTTAATGCTTTCATATGTATATCATGTTCTCGATTCCATGTTATTTATAAACAATAGATCATTTTCATTTTCCATGATGGGTTTTTGTTTCTGTTTTTGTGCAGGTACTTTCCAAGCAACTTAAGTACGAAAAGGAGCAGCAAGACCACTCAAGGGAGACAAGGAGCTAGTGAAAACTACAAGTAGATTTCTCTTCTCTCTTGTTTTATCTATTGATTATAGAAAAGGTTGAGATTACTTTGTCTGTTGTTTCTAGACCTACTACTAGATCTAGAGGGTTAAGAATTTGTCCAAGAACACTAAATATTCCCGAAAACGCGACATTGCTTACAACTTTGTGTCTGAGTACGGTGGATGTTTAAATAGTGAATACAACCCAAACACACAAAAATAGACCTTCAAACTCATCATAATTAAATCACATGCATGGAAAAGTAATCAACATGCTGAAAGACGACCATTGGTCAAACAAGTAAAAATGTGGAGAGACTTCACAATAGCTCATGGGGTGAGCTCGAGTGTTTGCAACCATCAAATTAAAAACCAAGGAAGGCTCCAAAATTTTCTAGGGTGTTGCTGCTGCTACAACATATTGATTAATTTTTTGTTAAGGATTAAAAAAATGATAAATCAGAAATCATGATAAAATTTCCATTAAAATGATAAATGATAAATCATATAATGTTAAGTTAAAATGTATGCAATGTGATGAACCCTGGTATTTCATCAAGGATGGTGCAACTCCTAGGGTTCTCAATTAAATTATCAACCTGGGGTTCATACAAACTGAGAGGTGACAGTGTTTTATGCATAATAGGTCAAGTTATACTCATGTCACCTTAAGTCATTGGATCAGATCAAGGTAAGAAGAGACCAATCCTTCAACTAAATATAAAGAGAATTTTTGTGGAAAGACAAGAAAAACATGCTCTAATTGCAAGGAAAGGAGTACTAGTGTAATTGCATAAATGAAAGTACCATTCATTAAATGTAAAGACTAATTGTAACTATATGGAAGGAACATACTACACTAGGTGCATAAACAAACCATGCTACTCTATTTGCAAACTAATCAAATCAACATTCTACTTGCATAATGGGAATCATTAATTTGATTATGAATTGCTTGAGAAGAAGAAATTCAGTCTATAACACATAACTAGGGAATTAGAAAACAAACTAAGTCTAGTCTATTTGTTGTTTTGTGTGTGAACTAGAGGAAGGATGGGTTTGGGGTGGTCCTTAAATCTCCATAATCATGGAATCAAATCCTGGGGGTAATTATTCAACTTCAAAATGCAAAATTGAAGGTCCTAGGGAAAATCTGGCTGAATATGGATAATGCTACAAGACTGTTATTAGGTGCTACAAGAAACTTTGTTTTGCTATAGGATTTCACTATTTTGAAACAAGAGTGGGTTCGAGAGATTTTTTAGGGCAAGGATGGTGTTCTGAAGGTGGAGGAAGGTAGACAAGGTTGGATGAAGGATGTGTGAGGCCTGCAGATTTTTCTGTAGATTCAACAACTCATGTGATATACTAAAACAAAAGACAAGAATCTACTCTACTCTTCTAAGCGAAACCAAAAATGATTGATGAAAACAATAAGCAGAAAGAGGAAGAATACCAATGGCACATAACACAATATTTCTCTAGGGAAAGAAACAGCTCAAAACATCGACTATCTATATTGCATTAACCAGAAGATCTGAGAAGAAAATACAATGTTTGTTCACACTAGAACAATTCTTGCACAAGTATGATCTAACTCTCTGCCTCATAAGCCCACTATAACCAACACTTAGCCAATTTCGTTTCTTGCTAAGCCCCTACTTCCTTGCATAATTCCTAAAGGAATTTTCCCATATTTAATTGGGAAATTCTTCTTCCATAACTGCGCAATCCAAACTTAGGTCCCCAATTGATTGCATGCACCATCTGTACAACTCAGAAAATTATACAACTGATAGTACACTATCCCCGCACTCGTCTCAACTGGGTCTTCCTCTGAACTGACATGCATGAGTTATTTATGAGTGAATCTTTAGTTAGCTGGTGTGGTACTATGGATGCACTGGTGCACTGATCCACTACTAGACCTCTATTAGTTCCTCCAACAATTAGAACTAGTTTAACTGACTATAACTCAATTAGACTGGAGTATCTAATTACAACTCTAATGAACTCAATCTAGAACCATACAATTTAGGGATCACTCTACATGACTCCAGATAGACTTCCAACTTGAATTTCCTAGGTCAATTAAGTTAATTTAAGTTAATTAACTATTGCAAGTTGCTATGAGAATAGAATTTCGATTTTAATTCATAATTTAATTCAAGGACAAATTAAATTGGAATTCCTTGTTTCCATTTTTAACAAGGCCATTTTCCAATCTTAACAGCCCTCATAGGCCTATCTTTCACAAAAGTGCATGCCCATGGTGTCCTTCATTGACCCTGGAAAGATGATATTGGTGGTAGAGCTTGAGAGAACTATGATGTGTCCAGGAGGAAGATGGAATTGTCTAAGTGGATGTGAATGAGTGTGCCAACCCTTGCAAGTCACTAGCAACTCCTACAGACTAACAATCAAGGACATACATCTACTAATCAATGTTGCAGTAAAATTAATCCAAGTGGAAAGGATGAGTTGAATTATATTTCTTCAATATATACTCTATCCTACAACATGCATCTAATCTATTTTCCAAATCATGATGTTAACTTCTAAGGTACAGAAACCAAGCATGCAAAATAATTTCACTCCAAAGCCTAACAATTTCCAAGGAATCATAAACACATATTTGTGGCTTGTTGTTGTAGAATCTTCAACCACACTTCCCATAAGAGAAGCGTTGAGAAAACCTACAACTACATTTTTGCAATATAATTCCTAGTTAAACAAGGAAAGAAATACAATGACTTGAACGGGAACGAGGAAAGAATACATGAGAGGGGCTAAAGCCTCTGGGTTGGGCCCTAACCCAAGGGTTTCAACCCTCTTAAGCTAACTCAGATGTGAACCAACAAGGGACCTTTCATTAACAAAAAATAGAGTTCAAATACATAATCTCAGAATGAAGATAATGGTCTTTACTCGACCTTCAATAGCTCTTCCTAACTCCCAAGAGTTAGAATCCTAATGAGCCCTTGGGCTAGTTTATTTATGCAAAAAGTGATTGAGGGGTAGCTCCCTTGAGAGGAGGATTGCTTCCCTTAGATCCTCACATGCACTTGTGTTCCTCGACTTCCAGTGGACTTCGAGTTGTTGGTGAGGAATCTTGGGACTCAAGTCAACTTGGAGAGTTAATGTAGTGGAAAAAAACTCCTTTATTCTCTATAGATGCCTCTAACAAGCACCTGCATAGTAGATGTCTCCAAAAATTCTTATTTTGCCTATATATCAACTATATTATGCCATGAAACATGACATGCACCCTTTAATCTCCCTACTAAGCACATTATGGCTAAAATTGTAAATTAATGTGAGAAAAAGAGAGTTTTAGGGCTAGGGGATAACACATTAGGTATCAAAATATACCTATTGATGAGACCCATCATCACTCCCCTGTTGAAGGTATTCTCACCCTCTTAACAACTCAGTCACTGATGTGAAGTTCATTCATGGCCCTAGTGGCCTCTCTGACATCCCAAGGCATCTTAGATGGTGTGATTTCCTATGGATAGAACCCTACATTTGCTTCTATGTCTGTCCACACCCTTTGTTCTTATTCTTGGTATCTTCTCTCATGTAGGCATGAAAACAAGGGAGAAGTGAATTTGAGCCCTATCAAATTTATATTTAACCTTTGCATGATCCTTTTGTAGAGTGGGGTTCTCTCCAGGGAATTCCTTAGTCTTTCAGGAGAGTGATACTCCCTGATTTGCAAACTGTGAGGCAGTGGGTGCCATCTCCTTTGGCAAGCCTAAAATATTTCAATCCCCAACAACCTAAAGGTATCCTTGAAGTGGAGGATATATTTTTCTTACGTTTCCATATACCGAGGGGCCAATTTGGGATCGGTAGAGATGATGTTATGGTTATTGATGGCAACCTTGGGGCTCACTAACTCTGCTTTGATGTATAAAGGCTCATTTTCTTCTTTCGTCATCACCCCCTTCACTTCCTCAACCCTTGTTTCTTCATGGCCTGTCAACCAAGAGGCTAGTTCCATTAATTTCATGTCCCCCAATCTTGAGCTGGGGTCCGAAAAGTTCATTTCTATGAGGATCATACTATGCATATAGAACTCGACCATTTTGGCTGTGTCCTTAGTACTTACCTTCTGAAAAAATTCAATGAAGTTCTTATAGTCTTGGAATGGTAGAGAGCCATATTGTGCTAATGCTTTTATCTGGAATTGCAACCACTGCACCTTGAGGGGGATGGAATAGGACTTAGATGGTTGCCTACATTGTATGGCTTCCATGGATAAACTTGCCATGGTGGCAAGTTGTACCTCTTTTTCTTGTAGTTTCTACCTTATCCTCTTATTTTCTAACTGTAGTTGCTCTTTCATGACTGACTCCCTTATCCTTAAATCATTCAATTCCTTTCTTATTTGATGCACTTTTTCCTCTATGAGTCCCACATCCTCTTACCTTCTTGGATTTTACAATTTAAATCCATATGTGGGTTCTTCCTCTTTCCTTATCTATCTCAAAGAAGAGTGGTATTGAAAATTTGGTGGGTATAATTATCCCATCCTTAACGAATTTGTAGTGGGATCCAAGGTCAGGTTGTGGTTCAAGATCTTAGAGTTCTTGGATACCTTCTTCTTCACCCTTTTATGTGGCTGCACTTTCTTGTAGAATTCCCTGTTGATCATGTAGTAGTTCTATTTTTTTCATTTAACTCCTTTTCCTTCTCCTGTAGGTTCTCTTCCTCTCTTGTAACAAGGTATCTTTTTCTTTGAGCTTCTTAGGTGTGATTTCTCTAGTGGTAGGCCTCCTTATGGGTGGAAAAGGTTGTTTCCTCTTGGCTTTGGGGGACGTGACCTCCTTGATTTTCACCTCACCAGGTCCCAATTCTCCTTCTTGGCTGGATGACTCATCAATTTTGATTGGGATTGTTGAAGGAGGTTGAGGTTTCCCTTGCTTGATCATGGTGCTCTTTCTCCCCTTGTAGTACTAGGGACCTTACTTGGGCTGCCTTCTCTTGGGCTTGGAAGGTGTGCTAAGTGTGTCCAAAGTAGCGGCCACCTCTTGTTCCATGTTCCTTGGTGATATGAATTGGGGCATATTAGTAATGCTATGCTAATTCCCCTCATTAGAATATAAAAATGTGCTTGAGGTTGTACTCCAAAATAGAAAGTAAAAACATGACTTTTTGTGTTATAGTTTCATGAAGAAAACTCAAAACATGAAACCAAAACACTCAATGGAAGCATGCATCAAACAATAATACACCAGCCATTGATAAACGAGTTTAGCCCTCCTGGGCTACATCTCCTTGAATCATCTCTAAAGGCATGACTCCTTCTCATTATGATCACAATTCTTCTGATAAAGAATACATAAATGTGCCGACAAAAAGAGTGGCTTATTTCCCCTTCAAGAAAACATTCTTCTACAAATGATTCTCACTCTAAACATATGACAACCTATAGCTAGTCATGGAACAATCAGCAAGTTAAGGGCTCTCAAATCAAGACCTCATACTCTAACTTCCAAGAGCATAAACAAGTACAACAATCCACTTGAAGTACTTCAACAAGATCTTTCTCCATACACATATAGAGCAAAGAAGAAATACAACTACAACACTGCTATAATGGTTGTTGCAAAAAGCACATAGAGGCTGGAATACCCCTACAAGGTTATCTCTATCTTGGAACTCCTCCATAAACTGAATCAACACTCTGGTTGACCAGGGCACCCATAGGCTTCACTTTGCAAAAATCTTATTAGAAGTGATCCTTTAACTCTGAAACATGTTCCAATGAGTTCATAATACCAAAAAATGGATATCTAGCCTCTTTTTTCATCCCATTTGGTCGAAAATTTACTTAGTTATGACTCTGCCAATCTCCCCACAATTTCCTCCTCCAAATTTGGCTTACTACCAGTTAAATTCAATAACCGCAGCCAAAACTAGCAGTTCTGCCATCAATCTTGCCAATCTCGCAATTAAGGGTCGAGTGGTCACACTTGTGGTTAGATCCGACGGTTATGACGATGGTCCCGTAGTCTATCGGATATCGCAAACGACATGCCAAGGGTAATACATATTACACAAGACTTAATGCATAAACATGTGATCTGGCGATAAGATAGACTCGCCAGACTATAAATTGCAGCATAATAAAATCCTGCGTTCGGTAGTCTATCTCTCATCACAATTGGCGTTATCGGTAGTAGCGCATATATATATTGGCAGGTACTAGGTGTGATATGTGATTGTAATATTTCGAATCACAACTCGACTGCTCTGGGAGTTGATTACCATAAACCTGGGATGTGCGATTGTGATTGCATCACAACCTACCTTGCGTTGGGGGCTGATTCTTCATACTCATCCAGCTTTCGTCGATATGTGATTGCGATCCATAACAATCGTAACTTCGACTAATATCACATCACAACTCCATGCCCTTTCAGGGCCACAATCAATTCTTGTAATGCGACCTGCTTTTTGACTGCAATTGAAAATATGTGAGGGCCAATGGAAGAGTGACTCTTGGTGCCTCCCAATTGGCTAGGACCCTTGCCATGTCATCTAATCCTGCCATGTCATCAAGTCAACCTTGAACTTTGATCGGCTCTAACTTCTACATACGAGCTCATATTTGAGTGATCTTCACACCATTGGATTCAGAATAACTAGCTCTTCAACCTGAAGCTAAACTTATCAAAATTTTGAAACTTTGAAATTTTGACAAATTTTGAGCTCCTGATCACTCTTCCCCACTAAAAATCTTTTGGTGTCCAAAGCATTAAATAATTTGCAACCAATCTATACTTGTCTACACCACAAGTATCCTTCATGTCATCATTCCTTCTCCTTCACCTTTGTTCTTTAGAGCCATAAGCGATGAGCTGACACTTACATCCCCTGTAAATTACATTTTTTGCTATGCGAGCAAAGAATTCAAGTTTGATGTTCTTCTTGACCTATCCATGTTACTATGGCCTTCCACAACAACATCCTTCCCAAGAAGAATGCCAAGAAGATTATCTACAAAATCCTTATCAAGAATAAGATCCTAAAAGACTTTGTCAAATGAACCCAAAACAAGCTTCACATAGTTACTACTCATATAACTCGAGTGCTACACACATTTGGAACATCCTAAATTTGCTGCAACTACTCATACAATAGTCTTAAAATGATGTTTACAAAATGTTTTCAAGAAAGTATTTTACAAAATGGAATGAACTTGACTCCCAAATTTCTCCATTCAATTTGACTATCAACAAGGCAAACTAGCATTGTAATTCTTAAAGAAAAAATTGTTGCATATAAGTGATTTATTTATGAACATCACTTTTACAAATTACCCAACTAGGGGGATATGGAACTAGTGCAAAACATAAATTTACAGAGTTTAGCTAGATAAATAGTTTGTCCATTTCTTATCCAACCAGGTGAATGAACCCTTTATTTGAACTTTCTCTTCTTCTGAAGTTGTTTCAAGGATGGTTGCATCTTGCACTACTTTTTTTGTTGTCACTTCCACTTTGGGTGCTTGCATGATCTGTTTGCCCTTCCAGGATGAAGATGTGTAAACAATTTCCAACACTTCTTGACCCAATTCCCATTGATATTGCAGTGAGTACATGAGTTCTTTTGACCTCCTCTTGGCTCACTTTCCTTTATCTTTGGATGCGATTTTCTCCTTTTGGTCTCAATTCCAATAGACATAGACATCTTCTCAATGATTTCCTTTCTCTTATCACACTTATCTACACAATGGTTAGATGAAAGGAAAAAGGTGCATGGAAATATTTTCCTTAACACGTTTTTCAAATTTGTGTTTTGCTTTCCATCATAAAAAGCATTTGATTTAACAACATTTGAATTAACAATGGTCAAATAAACAAAACTCGAATGAACATAATGATTATACCTCTTTTTGTTGTCCTTTGGCTTATGCTGCATGCGTGAGGAACCTGTGTGGCTTGAAGAACTAATATTTCCTCCTTTGATGTTTTCATCTCTCTTTGGAGATTTTTTCCCCTTCAAATCCTCCTTACACTTGAGGAACCATGCAGGAACTAGTTTTGGGTGCAAACTCCTACATGTTGCCTCCTTGTGTCCTCCCTTATGGCAAAAGGAACACGTGACCCATGAAACATTGCTAGAATACCCTTCTTGTTTTGTGACAGTGCCTAAGCCTTCATATTTAGGCCCCTCCTTGGCTACAATTATATTTTTGATTCCTTGCTGGTTTATGCTAAGACCTCCTCACTTGTAACCCATCTTGGTCAAGAGTTTGGATCCAATTCCTTTACTTTGTTTTTCAAAGGCCGCAAATTAATTTACATCAATACTTTCGTATAAAGAAAAAGCATGTAAATTCTTACCATTTGCTACATCCTTTGATTGGCATACAAATATGTTTTTGAATTCCCTTTTAATTCGAGATGTGTCCTCTTGGACTCTTCGTCTCTCTTCTTTCTGCTCCTTGGATTTAGGTGCTGTTAGAGCTTCATCTTCCACATCATGTGGACAGAAGGTACAAACTTGTCCATCTGCTTTATTTGAAGGAATTTCTACACTAGCTTCTTGAATAATAGTTGTAGAAAAACATGAAGATTGTGGAGAAGATTTTGGTTTATCACCATTCTTGTTACCTTCTTCCCTTGGAGAAAATTCTCCTCTTGGAGGTCTAAATCCTTCACCTTGCAAATTTGTATTCCTCTCTTCATAGAGGACTTTCACCATTTCTGCGATGTCTAAGAAAGCCTTTCTAAAAGCCTTCACATCGTTTCACATTCTTGCAGGCTCTCCTCCTTGGGACATGCTTTGTTTGAATCTTTTGCTACAATTTAAGGTAGAACTTAGTGGTAGAGACTGAAACAATCTTCCTCTCCTTTCCAAAACCTTCTCCTCAATGAGCTTCAAAACACATTTACTTGCAAACAACAGTCAATTCCTCCTTGCACAAAACAAAAACCATAGCTTTTATACCTAACTTGATCTGAATTTGGGAAAATGAGTAATGCTATGCTAATTCCCATCACCAGAATATAAAAAATTTCTTGAGGTTGTACTCCAAAATAACAAGTAAAAACATGAATTCTATGTTTTTTTGTTTAAGATAGTTTCATGAAGAAAACTTAAAACATGAAACCAAAACACTCAATGGAAGCATGCATCAAACAATAATACACCAGTCATTGATAAAGGAGTTCACCCCTCCTGGGCTATATCTCCTTGGATCAACTCTAAAGGCATGATCCCTTCTCATTATGCTCACAATTCTTCAGATAAAGAATACATAAATGTGCTGACAAAAAGAGTGCCTTGTTTCCCCTTCAAGGAAACATTCTTCTGCAAAGAATTCTCACTCTAAACACATGTCAACCTACAGTTAGTCATGGAACAATCAACAAGCTAAGGGCTCTCAAATCAAGACCTCATACTTTAACTTCCAAAAGAATAAACAAGTACAACAATCCAGTTGAAGTACTTCAACAAGACTCTTTATCCATACACATATAGAGAAAAGAAGAAATATAGCTACAACACTACTGTAATGGCTACTACAGAAAGCACACGGAGGCTGGAATACCCTACAAGGTTATCTCCATCTTGAAACTCCTCCATAAACTGAATCAACACTTTGGTTGACCAAGGCACCCATAGGCTTCACTTTGAAAAATCCTATCACAAGTGCTCCTTTGACTTTGAAACCTATTCCAATGAGTTAAGAATGCCCAAAAATGGATATCTAGCCTCTTCTTCCATCCCATCTGGTTGAAAATTGCCTTAGTTATGACTTCTACTAGTCTCCCCACAATTTCCTCCTCCAAATATGGCTTAATACGAGTTAAATTCAATAACGCAGTCAAAACTAGTAGTTCTACTGAAACAGTGGTTCCGCCATCAATCCCTCCAATCTCCCGGTTAAGGGTTGAGTGGTCACACTTACAGTTAGGTCCAGTGGTTACGATGATGGTCCCGCAGTTTGTCAGATATCGCAATCGGCATGCCAAGGGTAATACATATTACACAAGTATTAACACGTAAACATGCAATCTGAAGATAAGGCAGACCCAAAGGATTATAAATTACAACATAATAAAATCCTGCTTCCGATAGTCTATCACTCATCGCAATCGACGTTATCAGCAGTGGCACATATATATATTGGTGGGTACCATGTGTGATTGCGAGATATCACATCACAACCCGACTGCTCTAGGAGCCAATTACCATAAACCTGCATGTGCAATTGTGATCGCATCGCAACCTGCCTTGGGCCGAGGGCCAATTCTTCATACTCATCTAACTTTCATCGATATGTGATTGTGATCCATTGTAATTGTAACTTCGGCTGATATCAGATCGCAACTCCATACCCTGTTGGGGCCAAGGCTGATTCTTGTAATGTGATCCACATTTTGACTGCAATTGCCGATATGAAAGGGCCAATGGAAGAGTGACACTTGGTGCCTCCCGATTGGATAGGACCCCTGCCATGTCATCTAATCTTGCCATGTCATCAAGTCAACCTTGAACTTTGACTGACTCTAGCTTCTACATAAGAGGTCGAATTTGAGTATCGTTTGCACCATTAGATTCAGATTGACAAGCGCTTCAATCTGAAGTTGAAACTATCAAAATTCTGACACTTTGAAATTTTGACAAAATTTTGAGCTCTTGATCACTTGGTGAGAGGCTTATTTGTTTCCCGTGTTTTCCTGCCCTTTGAGATCTAGAGGGATACTCAAGGGCCTCTTCCTCTACTTTCTGTTCTCCTCCCTCTCTTCCTATGTTTTCTCTTCTTCCTTTTTCTCTTCCTCCTTTGTCCTTTCTTCTTCGTTTTCCTCTTCTTCCTCTGTCTTTTCTTCTTCTTTTTTCTCTTCTTCCCTACCCCCAACACTAGATGTTGGTGTCTCTTCTTACTATGTAGAGGTAAGAGCTTGTGTCTCAATGAAGGCCTCCCTATCCATGTCCACAAAGTCAAC
Organism: Pinus taeda; assembly: GCA_000404065.3. Lineage (NCBI taxonomy): Eukaryota > Viridiplantae > Streptophyta > Pinopsida > Pinales > Pinaceae > Pinus > Pinus taeda. The sequence goes on along the minus strand of APFE030363501.1, from coordinate 204,103 downwards.
CCACAATATAGGACTTCTGAGATGGCTTTGGGCATTCATGACATTGAGCTTGATGAGGCCATGTTGGGAAATATGTTGGTGCTTCCCTTCCCTCACTCTCTAGTTCATTTCAATGATGGACTAAAAGAGGAAATGTGGAACACCAAGCCTTCTTAGAATTGGTAACTTCTTTTGGAACCTTAGCTCATGGATAAGACTAAATTGATAGTTATACATAATACTCAAACTCCCCTCACAAGATATGTACTTGAGGATGTTAAAGGCTACTTCATCCAAAGGGTAAGGTGTTCACTCTGGTATGGTGTTCACTCCGTTGATGATCTTTGCATTCAGATGGATGGAAAGTCCCCTTAAAATAGTGGTACCATTGTCTTCTCCCTGAGAATTGAGGGCCATGGCTAACTCATGGGTTACCTCATAATCATACCCCTTCAATTGTTCAAAGAACCCCATCCACTGGTGTCTTAGAAAAATGTCTCTAGTGGAGGATGTTGATAGATTATTTTGGTGTCTATGGGCTCTCTTCGATAAAACCTCCTCCCATGGCTTCTACTATTACTTCCTTAAATTATTTGATGGGAATTTCCAATATTTTCTTTGAGTAGTCTAGGGTGAAGAGGTAGAGATAGGGTGGCTGATGCTTTTTGGTCAGAGAAGGAGAAGGATGATACACTTTACTGTAGTGAAAAAAAAAATCCTCTACTCCTACCTTGTCTTTCTTATTTGATAAAATAATTTTCCAAAGGAATTTACTTACATAAGGGTTTGCTACAAGATTCATGTAGCCATAATGCTCTATACAATTGTATGGAGAGTGAGGAGGGAGGAGGCCACTTACCCTTCTAAAGATTACTTCTTTATGTTCATGAGGGTTTAAGGAAAATTCTTGGTGGTTTGGGCTCCTTTTCTCCTCTTAATTCAGCCTTGTAGCACCTCTTATGAATTCCTATAACAATTCAGGTACTCTTATAGCAGTGGTATCCAGTCCTGTAACACCTGCAAAATTAGTCTGTAGCATTTTTGTAGCACCCTAGGAAACCTATGGTAGCATCTAGCTCGTCCTTTGGTACCTTGATGGGCCTCTCCAACCATTTCTTGAGAATGAGCATCAGTGCAAGTGAAATAGAGCCTTGTCCTTTTATTCCCTATTTTGGTAATGGGATCATGACACTTGGTGACCTGGCCTTTACACATGTTTCCTTTTTCATTCGTTTTCCCCATTACCCATAATTGTCACTCCCCCTACTTTTACTTTTCCATGTTGCATGGGTGGTTGAGTAGACTATAATTTACTAATCAAAGGTGGCCAAGTTTATTAGCCACCTCTAGACCATAAAAACTCTTTTCTCGTTCATTAAACACATTTTTTTACCATTATGCACATAGGGAAGAGGTGAGTGGTGTCATATGTGAGCCTACCCATGATGTTGAGTTGCTAGAGATGTATGCATGCTACTGTTTAACTTTAATAATTGATCAACTGCTTGTTGAAGGTGTTATCTTTCATTGTATTTCTTATGCACGGGTCCTCTTCAAACAAAACAACATGATGAAATATCTCTTCCATGCAGGTATGTTCCAGTGTTCAACTTTTTTCTTCTAGAGTGGACTATGACCTTATAGTTATTCCCTAGGGATGGTGTGACTTCTTCAATCCTTAGGGATGGTCAAATTTTCATTATGGAGCTGGAAAAATCCTTTATCTATGGTTTTGTGAATATGTGCAGGCTGCTATAGGAATGGTCTCCTTCCTATAGAAATTACTCAATTCTTTTTGAAAGCCTAATACTCTATTTGGGGACTTGGATAAATAATAGTGAGTTTAGGGACAAAAATAAAATCTTCTAAAGGTGATGAAAGTTTATAAAAAAACTATGAAGTCAGAGTCATGTGTTTTGTATTTTCTTGAATGGTTAGAGGTGGAATCTTGAGGATGGAATTAGTTGAATGGAGTGGAAGAGAGGTGAACGAAGTTGGGTGGACCTCTCCTAAAATTTCCCAAGGAAAAAAATTACCTTTTGGCCCCTTTTCCCAAGTGGATCTCAATCATGTAGCATTTATGGTCGGTCCTATTGCTATTCAGGACAATCCTGTAGTACTTCAGGATTGAGAAATATTGGGTGCAGTTGCTTGCTAAGTGATGGAGAGAAGTAGGGAGGTGGATGAATGATGGTTAAAATGCAGTGGTTGGTTGGGGGAAATGGAGAAATGGATTGTGGACCTTGTTCTTCAACTGTTTCCCCCTTAACTATCTAGAGTCCTGCAAAAGAAAAATGTTAGCAAAATTGATGTAAGTACTCTTCCTTGTGTGTTGTTTTTTTCTCCTTTTTTTTTAGACACGCAGACTAGCTCTCGAGAGGTTTTTAACCTACATGTCTACCTGATGCATCTTAGAGGAGGTTTTCACCTAGGGATGTTTTCATTTTTAAATTTTTTTTTGCTCTTGGGTTGCCTCATAGACGTTTTCAACCCTAAAGTTGGCCTCAAATGCCTCATGGAGGTTTTCACCAAGGCCCTTTATTGTTTTTTTCTTTCATTTTGGTCTAAATATTAGTGGACCAAGGCTGTGAGCCTCCCAATCACATTCATCTCCTTTCTACTTGAATGAATAAAGTATTTCTTAGATAGAGGTCTCTTGTACAACTTCAACTTGTAACCATTGACAAGCAAGGGGATACCTTCATCATCAAGTTTTCTAATTTGGACAGACCCATACTCATGAAATTTTTCCACTACATAAGGACCCAACCATCTTGTCATTAATTTTCCTGAAATCCTTTAATATTGAGTCATACAGAAGGGCTCAATATCCCTCTTGAATATATATCTCCCAAATGTGTTTGTCATGCCAGATATTCCTCTATAGCTGGACTATCTCAGTGTGTTGGAGAGTGTTGGGCCTCCAAAATGTCTTCAAAATGACATCCACTTTCACCTTTATCGCCATCATTTCACTCACATGTCACATCTCCATAACCATATAACCTTTCATTAGCCACCATTTTCATAAATATATGGGTTAGGTTCCTTGTTTACCAAAGTTATTTATTTTATGTGTTTAAAGTGAATTTATGATTAAAAACTAGGAAATTAACATGGTTTCATGTATCTATATATGTGGCCTGAGTTTCATGACATGTGTAGGTTATTTGGAAGCTTCCAAGGCACCCTTATGTGGCCTCCAATGCTCAAATTCGAATTCTCTTCAAAGGAGTCAAAGAAGGATATGTGTCCTATTTGGATTGTAACTCTATGAGGTGTCTCATCATTTCTTATTTGGATTAGAACTCTATGAGACACCTAGGGGATATGTGTCTCATTATGAGCTATTTGGTTGTAACTATATGAGATTTTAATGGATCCTTATTAAATAGGGTAGCTTCTTATGTTTTTGTATAGATAGGAGAGCCTTCTCCTTTGAAAGGCAGGTGTAAAGTTGGGGAAATGCTCATGTTTTAAATATAGAATTTGGATTTGGCACCATGCTCATGAGTGATGTTCACTTTGATTTGGTTATGCTTGTATTTGGAGCCTCTCAACTTTCCATCCCTCATGCTTTTGGATTGGCCATCTATAATGTGTGAGATTTATTGCTTTTCATAGATTAAGATTTATTTGCTTTCATAGATTAAGATTTATTTATTTCATATATTTTCCTGTGTGAGAGGTTAAGAGTGATTGCTTTTATTTGCTTTCATAGATTAAGATTTATTTCTTTCATATCTTTTCCTGTGTGAGAGGTTAAGAGTGATTGTTTTTATTTTCTTTCATATCTAGAGGTTAAGAATTATTGTTTTTTCTTTCATTTCATATCATGTGGTTTTGATTATTCATTTCATAGGATCCTGATTTGATAATGCACACATGATCCCTTAGAGTAGATTTCATTTCATGCAATTTCATTTTTGAAAGAGCGGTGTGCTTTTCAGTTCCTGCAAGTGTGCTAGATTAAGACTTCAATTCCTACAAGTGTGATAGATTAAGATTTCAATTCCAAACACTATACTATAATTTCCTTTGAATTGATTGTTGAATTAGAATAGGTGAATTTGGTTTATCGTTATTTGGTTTAGTAGTTAGATTCATCTAAATTAGAAGTTAATTTCTAGCATATATAGTGCACGCATGCTTCACAAATTTTACGAAACCCCCAGGTTGACAACTAAATGATAGGCAATGAATTTGCCCCAACATTTTGGTGTCGTTGCCGAGGAAGTGTGCATAGGAACTAGCTTTCAGTCTAGAGTTCATATTTTTCATTTTTTTCTATATGCATGATTAAAGCATGTAGATGCATAAATCCTTTAGCTGCATATCATTTTTATAAAAAATATATATAAAAATATGATATTAACCATTATGGACAAAGGGTCTAGAATGCAGCCCAAAGGCTACATTCAGGAATAGTATCAAGAAGCAGTTATGCCACAATATTCATCAATTCTTCAAGAGATCCTTGCAGCAAATCGAAAGGTCAAGTCGATTTCACATATCCTTACAAACAATTAGGTATATTTTTCAAGTTGGGATATGAGCATTTCAAAAATTATAATCCGTAAATGGCTTCATTGGAAGCATGGATATACTTAAAAAATTAGTTTTTAGATAGATAGGAAAAATAAAAATAAATTTTTATAGTTTTTAGGATAAATTTGATGTTTTTTTGGTGCAGTAAGAACCACCCATCTACTAACCCTTTGTAGGAAAAGTTGCAATAAAACAAATGGTTGAGAGCAAGGAGCGCAAGTGAAGTTCACGAACAATAATTTAAGGTATGAGATCAAGCCTTTTCATTTTTTTTTTTTTGCATAATTTATAGAGGAATTGATTGATAAAATCTTGACTATGCTAACAAAATAAAAAAAAATCTCAAGTATGCTCTCCTCCTGCACTTCGTGTGACCTGGAGGATCAGAAAAAGAATTTTTTTTGTTAGTATACATAATGCAATCATGTAGTTAATATCTGTTTAATCATTTCATTCAATTTAGTTATACAATAAACTTTAAAATAAAATAAAAAATAGAAGTAAAAATATTTTTATTTTTTATTTTCATTTTATTTTTTATTGTTTTGTTTAATAAAATATAATATGTATATTTTAAATTTTTTTGAAAGTATAATATATATAATTTTATTTAACAAATCAGTTAAAAAAAACAAACGCAAATATTAAAAATAAAAATAAAAATAAAAAAAATCTAATGCATAAAGGCCATAATCCACCCATTGCATGATATAATTAAAATTAGCACGACACCAATTCGAATGAGGTCGTTGAGGGTTTGAATGGATGCCCAGAAAAAATAAAGAAACAACTAATGGCAATCCCCAATTCCAGCTTCCGAACACTTTTAAAAAATCAATTGTGCAAATTGTAGAATTCAACTTCTAATCATTGGTATTTGTTATTGCAATCTATTGATTAAAACGATGAACGATTGCGAGTTTGAATTCCAGTTGGAGCATGGCTGCAATGAGGTCAACACTCATCACCGCCTACCGGTACGCACTGTCCTTCCTGTGCTTCATTCGGTCAGAAGGAAAAGCTGGCTCCCTGCCTATTCAACTGATGAAAGATCTATGGTGTGACCAGATCCTTGTTCTATGATTTAGATTCTTTGTAGAACCAAGAAATTTTGGTCCTGTATTGAAGATATTTCATAAGAATCTCATGAGATAGCTTTCGATTTCCACTAGCATTAGAAACCGTTACCATCATGTCATACAATATTTAGATCCACTGACCAAACTTTCAATTGGGAAACGAAATTCCTCAACCTCTGATCTAACCTTCAATGTAGACATGGCAGATACCTCACCTTACCCACAATTAAGCAATTCTAGTGAACCAGTGATCTAACGATTCCAACAAACTAGTGATCCAATAACTCTAGCGAACCAACAATCCCATGATCTAATTGATCCAACATTTCAACAATATGATTTGATCCATGCACCTAGTAATCATGATCCACTAGTGCGCCTTCTAATCCATACACATGGCAGAGAAAATACGTAAAAACTAAAAAATGTCAAATTTTAAATGCAATTTCTGGCCAAATGGAAATAAATTAGGAAAACTGAGACATGAGTTTTTCGAGAACAAGGTGAAATAGATAACCTAGAAATGGTTTTCTCAATTTCTCAATTGATTGAGAGAAATATGGGATTCTTTGGGACATTGTGTCACTGACTGCGTAAGAAAAAAACGTTTTTGAAATTAATACATAGAGACAACAATGCGGCCATCAAATCTGATTCTTGGGATGCTACGATGGTTTGAGGAAACACGATTGTGAATTGTTGTCACTAAATCCATGGATTTGCTGCCACAAAGGAGAAATGTGTAAAAAGGAGCAACAAAGGAGGGATTTTCCTTAAGATTGCGCTGAGGAAGCTGTTTGACATTGGTGGAATAGTCTGGATTTGATCTGACTCTGTGAGAAGGTTGTGGATTTAAGCTACTGTTTGTTATGCAGTGACAAAAATTTGTTTGATCTCACCAACTATCATGTGCTTGTTTGATGTTGAATCTTTTGTTGTTGGCTGAGATTGTAATTCTACAGTATCTCGACATTATTGGGGTACAGGTGCATGCTTTTGGGTCACCACAAGCGTGGACTGGAATACAAATTACAACTTATTTGTGTTGTGGGAATAGCTTGAACCAAAAATGCTTGTGTGTTGATCAACAATATAAGCACTGAATTGCAGGAAGAAGAGTGTTTTCCTTGAGGAGCTTATTGTTAGAACAAAGAATTTTAGATGATGCAAGATTGAGCAACTATACACCACCAATATTAGTTATGACCTTGTTTTTCTCTTGGTTGTATGTATGATTTCGCCTACCACACTCTGTATCTCTAGAAATTTTGACGAAGCATTATTTTTTTAGTGCCATCATGAGGATTTTCTACTTATTGTTTCCACTACTGCAAATTCAGAACAGACACTGGGGTTAAAACTTATGTTCTTTTGTTTTTCATAATGTGTATTTTGCAACAGTGCTTCACCATCTATATTTAGTATGGTGATGCCAGGGTTTTATATGTAAATTACATTATTGTGAAAGTGAATATAGTTTAGTTCAGGCAAAAAAATAAAAAAAATTGCTAATAAGAGGCATTGCAATTATCACTGATTTTCGCTCTAATAAACCACAACATTGTTTCTTGCTCTTTGAATTCATTTTTGGTTATTTATTGACTTGGGTTGTTTGTTCAGAATTTCAGCTACAGAAACTGTGCGCATTCTGCAGTTGATTCCATTCTACAGCTAAACAACGATTCTGCAGCTAATCGACAATTCTATAGCTAATTCCATTCTGCATCTAAACAAGCGATTTTGTAGCTAATCGACAATTTTGCAGCTGGAAAATAATTCTGTAGCTATGCATTTAACTCAATGGTTTATTTGTCAAACAATGAATTCTAACTAGAAATTGATGATCAACATGTCATTTCATCTGCTTACATCATCTTTCACTATAACATCATGTTTCCATGTCACATTTCACATGACAATTTTTATTGTTTTTTAAAAATTTCAAAACAGTCTAACTTTCTCATGCAACATTGGAATTCAATGATTCAAGCATCATGGAAAATATCTTGACAAGATCTAAAAAATGAAGAAGCTATTATCAGATTTTGGTATAGTAAAGAATGAAGAAATTGCTGAAAAGAAACAACAGGTAACTTGAGGCACTACTTTCGACACAGGTATAAACTCTTTTGGTTTTCTTTCATGAACTTGTTTTATAGTACCAATTCTTATTTTTTTTTATGTAAATGTCATTAACAAAGAGATTGATCACCTCTCTATTTTGATAACTTTACAACCCATTGGAGAAGAAGTACTAGTTTTTTTTGCAGGTTCCAGGAGGAAGAACAGATGACCATAATCAAATAGTATCTCTCAAAGACCACATTTATTTCACAAGAAAATGATCAAAGCAGCAATAGAGATGAAACATCAATGCATGAGCACATGCTAATGCATATCAGATCTAGTAGTTACAAGCCTTTTAGATGCTATTGTTTCCATTACATCCATACTCCTTCAGTCAATAAAACCTTCATCTCATTTCCTTTGTAGTCGCATTGCATTTCACTTAGTTAGTCAATAAAATTCTCATCTCATATTTTCCTGCCTTGTTTTCACTAACTCATAACCCATTTTCATAAAGACATTTAGCTCACATACATGTTGATTTGTCCTTTTATTTTCCATTCACTTGTCGTTTTCCTTTTTGTTAAATAAACCTTCATTCACTACAAAATTTTCGATTCATAGTCCTTCAAAATAATTGTTTCATGCTCGCGTTAGATGATGGAGGATTCCTTAAATCCTTCCTTCTAACAAGCCTTGGCCTATCGACATCAACACATTATCTAGGTCCAAGGCTAGATTCCTCATTAGTACCTTGAGGCTTGTATGTCTTAATGATAGGCTCTCTCTCCAACAATCATGGGAATACATCAACGTCACTTGATCGTTGGATCTTGCAAGTGGCTCGACATTGGCTCATTTATTCACCCTTCGCAAGATGTACTTAAGTACCTTGGCACTCATTGACATTAATGGCAAGTTTGCCTCGCATTGGTTAACGACATTCATCAATGGTCGGTAATCCAATGACCTCTCTTCATGCTCGACATTAACACATTTATTCGCATGACTAGAGTTGTACCATCGGTTTTATAGCAATTGAAGACTATATCATTTCAACATTTTGTAGTAGATACAACAGATTTAGCAGCAGAAATAAAGAATCCACTTCACAACCTCATCCACCATTTATGCAACCAAGAAGCAGATGATTTCTACATTTCATGATCCAGAAGCATCCACACTCTTCAATTTCCATAACTCATGCACATCAAAGGTAAGTGAAGGTATGTGGTTTTCTAATTTTTAGTCATACAATTCCTTAAAATACTAAAATTGTAACTTTGGGAAATTCCTCATTTCCTCTTTCACATTGTCATACCTTTAGTTGGGGGGAAGGGACATCATTTCATATTCATATATCATACACCATCACACATTTTTATTTCATCCTAACATACTTGTCCTAATCAATTATGATTGCATTATGGTTCAAAAAGTTATATGATTTGCAAATAATGTCTAGATTAGCATCACACTATATGGTTGATCTTAAAGATGCATTCTTAAATATGTTCAATAAATCTTGTTGCAACAAAAAGAAACAAGGTATTGAAACACAAGAACCAATACCAATTAGAATTTGGTTGAAACACAAGAACCAACCAAACATGTCACGTTTCAATGTATGACAAGGAATACTTTGCAAAAATAAAAATAAAATTATCAAATGCAAAGTTTAAGGACATATGATATAAGCCAAGCTCATTGAAAAGCAAAGTCGTTGCAAGCAAATCAAAGAATTAATATAATATTTGGATGATGACATGCAATTAATCTAGTTGGGGGATATGTTAGGCCTCCAAAATGTCTTCAAAATGACATCCACTTTCACCTTTATCGCCATCATTTCACTCACATGTCATATCTCCATAACCTAACCTTTCATTAGCCACCATTTTCATAAATATATGGGTTAGGCTCCTTATTTACCAAAGTTATTTATTTTATGTTTTTAGAGTAAATTTTTGATTAAAAACTACGAAATTAACATGGTTTCATGTATCTATATATGTGGCTTGAGTTTCATGAAATGCGTAGGTTATTTGGAAGCTTCCAAGGCACCCTTATGTGGCGTCTAATGCTCAAATTCAAATTCTCTTCAAAGGAGTCAAAGAAGGATATGTGTCCTATTTGGATTGTAACTCTATGAGGTGTCTCATCATTTCTTATTTAGATTAGAACTCTATGAGACACCTAGGGGATATGTGTCTCATTATGAGCTATTTGGTTGTAACTATATGAGATTTCAGTGGATCCTCATTAAATAGGGTAGCTTCTTATGTTTTTGTATAAATAGGAGAGCATTCTCCTTTGAAAGGCAATTATGTATGATTTTTATTGTTATATTTACACAATTATGTATGATTTTTATTGTAAATATCACAATGAGTTGTGTTATAAAGCTCCAATAAGCGGTATTATTCTCATGTTGGTTTTGTTTGTTAGCAGGTTGTTCTTTGAAAATACTGCATCGAGCTAAGTTATAAAGCTTTGTAGGCAGTATGTTTTGGTTTTCAGCGATTTTGCTGGTTGTACGTGTCATAGAACACCAAGGACGGTGTTCCCCTAAGGGGGAGGGGTCTGTAACAACCCCGAGATAAAATTTCATGTAATAAAGTTAATAAAGTAAACATAAGACCAAGGTCATGGGACACATATTCTAAGATGAATGTTGGACAAAACATTCTAGTGGGTGTTCATTTCAATTAATTATGGCTAAGAAAATTGACAAAGGAATTTGAAAGGCAAAAAGGCATTAATTGGTATTTTGTTTATGGAAATAAAGGAAATTATGAGGAAAAGGAGATGAAAAGTCACAAAATTGCATAAGATGAAATTGAAGGAAAAATAGAGGAAATTGGAGAAAATAGATTCCTCAATAATAAAAAGGCTTTTGAGGATCATTTTGTAGCTTTTTGTTTCAGTTGTGGAGCTCTCTCTCTATTCTCTCTATTTAATTTATTCAATTAATATGTCACATTTAAAAATATTCATAATAACAATAAAAAATTCAATATGGATCATCAATAAAATATTTTAATATACAAAATTAAGTAATATTCACATATATGAATAATAAGAAATGAATTTAATGTGGATAAATAGTATATAGATAAATTGTCTCAATGCACATGTTATATAAAAATTGTAAGGTCAACTATATATATATATATATATATATATAGTTTAAAAAAATTTATGTATATATCATATAAAACAATTGGAAAAAATTATGTATATATCTGCTATGAGGTAAAATGCACGGTGTATGTAGAATGAAAACTACCCTCAAAGGCCTTCCCGGGACCTTCGACGGAATGTAAGATTATCTGCAGAAGATACCAAGTTATGCACATGTTCATCTATCAAACATAAATTGACAAGGTATGGAAAGAGGATCACCTTTAGTTCCTTCTAGATTTGTTTGGAGATCTCTATGCGGCAAGAAGAACTCCTTCAAGGTCGACTCCAAGATAATTCCTGCACAAAGGACAAGGTAAACCAATCACAACATACGCTCTTGAAAACTAATGTAAGAATGCACAATAAACATATATTAGTGTATAACTTAACTACTCATCTCAACAAGCATCAGAATGAACAAATCAATGAACAACATTACCGACACTATGGAGTAGGGAACACAACTGCAGTTCTGTATTCATAGTGGAAGAGTGATTAAAACCATTCGTTGTACCATCCTTCCCTTGCCCCTTCTTCCTCTCTGTCTCTCTCTCTTTCATCTCACTTGTTCAAGTATATGACAATTCACAATAGCTTAATGGGCTATCCTTCCAAATGCTCTGACCCCTTTCAAAATGGCCCTCTCACTACTTATGTAGCAATCAAATTACGGCTGCCAAGCTCCTCCTAGAGTTCATTAGGGGAAAAGCCATGAACCTGCCCTGTTTTCAAGCTTTTTCCCATTTGCCTTCATTCTTAGATTGGAATTTCCCCAAATAATTCAATTTTTGGGGTTTCCTTGCTTTTCTTGAGCAAATTTAGGGATAAATATCTAGATATTTGTGAGCAAATTCATTGGCTTGACCCACTGAACTTCCCTTAGTTTTACTAATGCTCCCCCTGGTCTAACAACTTGAGTTAGCAGGGTGACTAACGCTCCTCTATGCTTGGTAACAAGCTTTATAAAGAAGGTTAGCAGTGTGCAGAGAGTGTTAGTGTGGAATCAAGGCCTGCAATTGTGGTATTTGCTTCAGTCATCTTGTCTTTCACCTCTGAGTTGATGAGGAGGTCATTTTGTCCTATAACAGATGCCCCCTAAAGTATGAGATCAGAGGCAGAGACGATGGCCGAAATACTTTACTAAAACTGTAATTTTCTGTCAAAATTTTGTAGAGAGAAGTTTTGGGTGGCAAGGAAAACTTGATACAACACATATACATATATATAAACTGCTAAAATCATGTCCTGAGTCGGGCATTTCCATGCTCAGCAGCTATGTCAGGGTAATTTTCTCTTCTGAGATATAACAATGCTGGCCACCAATAAGCATAGAGCGGATCCAGTGTCATAATAAATCATCCTGAAATAGATGTCTCCAAAGAACAATATTCGCAGCTTGGGAGAGGAAATAAGGTTGAATGATGCAAGCCTCTACCCAAGGTCTTGATTTCCGCTTCATCGAACAGCATAGATCGGTACATGTGATGAGATGTGTTGACGTCAAACATGCACGAAATCATCTAATTACCAGTCAATAATGGAGGTTGTTAACATATGCGAGGAAGGCCACTGATAATAGTGATGGTCTCCAAGATGCACAGTGCAAACTAGCGAGTATGAAAAATTTCTTTATCGTCGAACACTCATAGAATCGCTTAACCAAGAGCCAATAATGAAAACTCATGATCAAACAAAAGACCTACCTCTAATGTCTGCAAGTACCAAGGCACTAAATGTGTTTCTGGGTTATCTTCCTAGATAGAGTGTTGAAGTCGATAGGAAGAAACCTGTTGAAAGGTAGGCAACGGCATGTCCTACATCAGTCGACACGAAACCGAACAAGAATGGTTTTGTTTCTTGAGGAATCTTTTGAGCATTTGGGTCTAAACAACGGAGGGCATGATGAAAGGCTATGTATGATCGGTTGATATAGGAAACAAATAGGAACCCTTGAACAATAGAAGGCACGATAACGGTTTTAACCAGACAGCACTAGACTCATGAACACTAAGGAGTGTTAAGATATGGAGATGCAATTACATCAGGGTATATAAGCTAAAACTCATAAGTTGGTAGGGTTCATATTGAAAAGCCATCAAAATGAAGGTTTATCTGAGGGAGTGCCATGTTCAAGGGAATGATTACTGCCAAACCACGCTTTCAAATACGGAATACATTGTATTGTCCACTTTCCCCGTCTGACTAATTTAATGAATCTAGACAGGTAAACTCATCGATCTTTTCATGTTTAAAGAGTCTGAAAAGGATCGCAAAAAGAACAACTCTTTGCCCTATCTAATTAGTTTAATGAGTCCAGACAGGCAAACTCGTTGATTTTTTCATGTTTTAAGAGTCTGAAAAGTATCATAAAAGGAACAAATCTACATCTTGTCTACGTAATTTAAAGAGTCCAGACTAGGAAACTCAGTGGTCTTTTCATATTTAGAGAGTCTGAAAAGATCGTAAAGAGAGACTCCATGGTGGTCCCTTTGTCATATCTGTTAACCAAGTGCGAAAAAAGGTTAATAGTATACCCAGATCGGTTACTTTTCCATCTTTTAATTTATTGAACCTGGATAAAGAGAAAGATATTTCCAGTAGATGTTTACCTCATTTTGTTACGAGTACGAGGCGACGGACTAAACTTGTGTTTCTTCGTGAATTTTTAATGAGTCACGTGATGACAAACTCAATACCTTCATAAAAAAATTTAATGAGTTAGATGAAGAAAACTAAGGGTATCTTTTTCAGTCTAATGAACGAGAAAAAGAGGGAAAAGAATGACTCATCCCTTCTTCATAGTTTTACGAGCTCGAAGGAGGGGAAAACTCGGGGATTTTTCAGTTTAAGAGCGAGAAACTGTCCCAAAAAACAAAGTGATCTTGCTGCTGTCGTCTATTTTTAACGAGCCCATTAAAAAAAACTCGGGATTTTTCATTTTTAACGAGCAAGAAAAGTACCTAAAAGAATGCTCAGGTCATCTTTAGCAATTTTAACGAGCAGCAAGACATAGCTCGGGATTTTTTCAGTTTAAAGAGTGAGAAAAAAGCGCCTAAAAAGAATGCTCCTTTGGTCTTTTTTAGTTTATGATCTAGAAAAAGATAAAAAAAAAAAGAGTTTCTTAGAGCATCGTTGCATGTATTTAACGAGCGCAATGATGAAAACTCAGAGATGTTTATATTTTTTAAAGAGCAATAAATTATCACAAAAAGTGCTCTGACCATCAGCGTACAGATTTAGTGAGCACAACGATGAAAACTCGGAGATGTTTATGTTTTTTAAAGAGTAATAAAATATCCCTAAAAGTGCTCTATTGAGAATTGCATGCAGCTTTTACTGCTTTTCATTCTTGAAAGTACTTTCATCAAAAGTGGTAAAAAGTTATAAAAAAATACCAATTCCTATTATCTGGGTTCATGCATGATAAAAAAATCATGGAGAATGGACTACTTCCTCTTTAATGATTTTCAAAAAATCATGTCTCTCAAATTTATATAAGGAGATGCTTTGAGCTTTCACAAGCATCATTTTCACTATTTTGAAGTTTGTGAGAGCTTGCTAGAGCTAAAGAGGAGTAGATTTTCCACAGACCATTTCAAGAGATCTGGGAAACCATTCAATGTGCCGCCAGTCCCAGATGAGAGCTAAAACCTTGCTCTATGCTCACTAAACCTTTCTTAACAATTTTATTGGTGGAATTTTGCAGATCTAAGGTGTCCTAAAGCCTTATTTGCGCACTAACGCCCTCCAAATGGCTAATAGGGAGCATTAAACTCTCTGTATGAGTCACTGGAGGATGTTAATCCTCCCTGTGCAGAACTGGGGGTATCGTTAGGGCTATAGGGCGTAATTAAAACCCTCATGCATGGATTCCTTAAGTGTTTGTCCCCCATTTTAACTACTTTTAGGGTTATTTTTGTGCAGGTTTCAAGCTAAAATGACTCACCTATGGAGAGAACGGGCCGATGACAATGAGGAATTGCTGATGCGAAACGATCCAATATGCATACATGCATTGTGCTGTTGCAGTTTATAGAAGTATACAAAGCTAGAGTTGATGAAAGGATAGGACGATTTACTGAGATGGATTATCCAGCACTGGGATGAACACGAGAAAGTGTTCAGGATTGGAGATCAGGTGTTGACGATTGACCGAGATGAAATTTACTTTTTGACTAGTTTGTCGTGTCGTGGGGCACAAACAAACCTCACTGGTGACAAGTCAGATCCATGATCTACTCAGAGCTGGTACAGATCTACTGCATCCCTGAGAGTGGGCTAGTCAGCAACAAAGTCCCTATAGAGAGGATTCGATCTCGGTCTATGAGGGAAGTTTTATGGTTGATTGTGTGGTTGACGGGGTCAAAAAGTCGTAGCGACAAAGGCCCAATTGTTGTTTGCGGTTGACTGTGTCCAGCCACAGATTTTCAACTACTATGAAGTAGTGCTTCGCTAGTTGAAGGCAGAATTAACAGCATGCAAGACCCGTACCCAACACAGTTTTGGGTATGGAACTATCATAGTCTCATTTTTCCTTCAGAGGGTACCTGTCGTGCGCCCATGGGTGAGCTTAGGTCCCTTTGATCCGAGGGAGCCAAGGCAGGGTCGTTGGTCATCACTTGATCCTCACACAGTAGGAGGACTGCTCTGGCACTTCTTTGATGAAGACTTCTTCCAGTGGCTCCATAGCCAAATTGTGATTGTTAATGGCTATGCCTATGAAGGCATGGACTTTAATGGCAACCCAAACTTGATGCTACCGCTTGGGACCAACTGGGGTCCTCAAGGTGAGAATAATTTTGACAATACTTAAGTATTTTTGCACTTTTGAATGTATATGTAATGTTTTTTAAAGGTGAAATAAGAACTAACATGAAATTTTTATGCTTAACACATATGTGGCGCCAGTACAACCTGCAGGCGAACCTCGCTATGTGCGACAAGGCGGCCAACTACTTGCTGGAGGGGGTGATGCCGACAGTCTCTGTGAGGTTCTAAGTAACCTAGAGGGTTTAACTATGGGTGTCCCCCCCCTTCCTATGAGGGAAATTCCCACTCATATGCAGCGGCACACCGTTGGTGTACCTGACTGGTTTCTTTTTCCTCTTCGGAGGGTAGCTAGAGCTATTTTAGCTTTTCTGGAGCAATAGGCTCTTTTTAGTAGGTGTTCAGGCATAGCCATATGAGTGTTTGTAGCTAGGCTTTGAACCATTTTGTACTTAAATCATCCAAGTTTTGGAATATTTTGATGTAAAAAACTGGATTCG